>JAHZNK010000556.1:0-16125 GCA_027744615.1 Lepidocyrtus cf. nigrosetosus NNG-2020 | reverse complement strand
TGCGTCAGTACAAAGATTTCTTGAACAAGTAAATAAATTGGAAACTTTAAAGTATTTTTAAATGAGAACATGGCATAGTAGGACAATCGACAATCATAGTTCTTCCTTTAATAAATAATGCCATTTTCCGTACAAGATTTTGATCAGCAAATGTGGACCCAGTACGAAAGTAAATTGTACATAAAAATATGACTTCCTAAACACATAGAGAACCAAGCCACCTTCGTGTCACCCTCATTATCATCCTCATCATCATAAGAATAACCCAAGTGACACAAAACGACACTACAAGGATGACACAACGACAATATGTCCTCTCTGTGTGAATTATGCATTTATTAATAAAAGCAACAATATGTAGTAATGATAAACAAAAAATATATTTGTTAAGGTTGGCTGTTGTGAAAGTGAGTTTTCCGCTGTGAAGCTTACACACATGCCGATGAACCACATTTCTGATAATATGTTTTAGTATTTAGCAAAGAATATCCATCTTACAATTTTCTCATTTGTAAAAATTAAGTCAAGCATATTCCACTGTGTTGCATGCAGAAGAGTAGAACACTCATCTTATTTTGTTTTCAAATTATTTTATTATAGCTAGTCAGCAGAGATAAAAGTTTTAGCTCAAATTTGGAACAATAAAAGATGCCTTGATGCATGGAATCTTAAGATATGATTTGGAGAATGAGTTTGAAATAAAATTTTTGACGTAGGCGTAGGCTTATCTCCTTAGATGTGCCTTATTATGAGTCCACAGGAAAAGATGAATTCTCTCTAATTGTTATTAAATTTCCGTTCATGTTGCGGAACACACGAAATCCCCTTCGTCATCAACAATACTGCGCGGCTGTTGCAGAGCAGAGTCACTTTTGACACAGAGTGCCAGGCAAGTACCAACCAATTTGAAAGGGTTGGTTGCGGATCAAAATTTCGTTTTCTCATTTCACTCTCCATTTCCATCCTTAAAAACGAAAATAAATATTTGTTTGTATCAGACAGAACGCTTAAATTTGAAGGTTTAAAATGGAAAGAGAAACGTCAACTTATTTCGTGGCATGCTAGGGCATTATATACCTACTGTACAATAATAATAAGTAGAATGTAACAGTAAACAAAGCATTTCCAAAAAACCACAAAGCATTAAACAAGTTTTCTAATTTTGCATGTGCGATATATTTGTTTTCTGATGATACGTTGACACATTAGACTTTAAGGAGCAGTAAAGTGCCTTCATACCATGCAACCTCACCACCACTCTTCTCTTTTGCTTTGTCATATTCCCTAATTTTCTTATTAAAAAGCAATTAGTCATCCTCCTGGTTACTGTCATAATCATCTCATCACTTGTAATTGTAATTATGTGCCTCCGCTAATTCTAGAAATTAACTTGAGTAATTTCAAAGTTGCTGATTTTACCGTGTGTGTGGTGTGCAAAAAATAATAGAAACTTTAGTAAATGGGCATTTTATTGCTTTTTTATGTCAAGCAAAACTTTAAAATTGCCTTGAAAGTTACTTTTGATTTTGTACTGTATTCATTTTATATTAGTTAGTTAGCTTTTTTAAATAAGAAAATAAAAACAAAAAGTATATATCAAGTAATGTCGTTTAAAACGAGACACAAACCATCAGCATATTGCAAAAAAGTCTCCTTTCCATGTCACTGGAAGCAATAATTTATTTCATAAATAGAAACACTTATGCTGACATTTGAAAGAAAGGATGCTATACGCATGAACAAAAGTAGAATTTGCATGAGAATTTTTAAAAATTGCGTGAATTATTTGTTGGAATTCGCTAATAAAATCTGCGAAACAACAATTTAATCTCTGATATAGAAAATCTTCAAATATTTCCGTTTTACATTTCCATTTCTCTAAATCGAAACTACCCTTAAATTAACTATTTATAATTTTAATAATAATTGAAATTCTCCTTCTATAGGTCCTTATCGTGACGGTAAAATTAAATTTGCATGAAAATACTTTAATTGCGGCTGGGTGATGGGCAGACCTAAATTTTTTAATGTCATGCGTCTTTTGTGTACCCTTTCAAAATTTTCTTGGCTATTGGTACAAATTAAAAAGGATTTAAAANTTGCATGAAAATACTTTAATTGCGGCTGGGTGATGGGCAGACCTAAATTTTTTAATGTCATGCGTCTTTTGTGTACCCTTTCAAAATTTTCTTGGCTATTGGTACAAATTAAAAAGGATTTAAAACTTTTTACAATATATGAAGAGTAGGTTTATCCTCTGTCAGTGTATATATATTAGACATCCTTTGCATTTGAGGTGTGTGAGGTCAGCAGCAATTAGGTGTAACTGGAACGAATTTGTCGTCACTTGCCACGATGTGTCTCAGGATTGACTGGGAGAATGAAATATGTTGACTTAAAAGTTTTAAGTCTATGTGTGACGGAGGATGTTGATTTGTGACTCTCTTTTAAAACAGTGATTTATGATTAGATTAGTGTATTTTGGTGCATTAGGGATCTAAAATGAGGGGAATGGCTATTCCAACCAGAAAGGTCGTAAATCACTTGTCTTCCTTCTCAACGTATAATATGCCCACCTAATCTTGTCCCACTTCATACAGTTTTAAGTTAAAAATATGAACAATCACTCCTGCTAACTACATACCTAATAATAATAATGTGTCCATTTTTTTAAAACCACTGAATAAATAAAATATACAAAGGCATCGTATATTTTTAATTATTGCATACCCACTTCTTACGTACATTTTTGACATCCAACTTTGAGTTCATCAGGAGTTCTTTTTTTCTTTCTCCCGAGTCATTTCTCTCCTTCCCTTAATTTTATATTCATCATATTCATTGATTCACACACATGTCTTTAGAAAATTGAAGAAAATATTTCTATGAAGTGCATGCATGCATAAAATGACATGATTTTTACGGGACCACCGACAGGAATAAAAATACTTTTTCTCTTAAAAATAAGAGATATTTTCGTACACTAAGTTTGTAATCTTACCAAGCTATATGGCTGAATTGAACTTTTGATATCCTTCCGATTCTTCATTCATCTTGTCTTGATACGCTCGTAGTTAAAATTCGGTATTATTAAAATGAGTTTACTTGTTTGTTGGCATTCATGAAGGGCAAAAACTGTTGTATCATCCTCATCTTGCACCTTCCTTGATTTTAAAGTGTGTCCTTTCAAAACGGTCATAATATGGGATAGGAATGATATGCTTTCTCAGACGATTTCACAGGACCTCTCTTCCATTATTACGCAAAAAAGATAATGTTCCTTTTCTTTACAAAACTAACGAGCCATTAGTATTGTGTTACAAGTCATTTATGTCACTTGTTTTCCTATTTTAATCATCCATTCAATATCTATGCGGGATATTCATCTCGACTTCTAGTAAACGGGCATGAACGTATTTTCATTCAGAATTTTTAAACAAATGAAGGTATAGAATAACCATCACTGAACTATGTGACTAACAAAGTAAGCACTCTTGCATCTAACATAAGCACTGTTATTGTCATCGGTAAGTTAATAATGCGGACAGGGTTTATTATTCCTATTAAGCTTTTACAGATAGCAGATTACGACAACGGCACATGTGGCTGGCTGTTATGTCCACTTAATATTCAATTCATTACTGTTCCATTGTTGCTCATATTTCACGGTGCCATACCAAAGAACGATTCGACTTCTAGTAAATGGGCATGAACGTATTTTCATTCAGAATTTTTAAACAAATGAAGGTATAGAATAACCATCACTGAACTATGTGACTAACAAAGTAAGCACTCTTGCATCTAACATAAGCAATGTTATTGTCATCGGTAAGTTAATAATGCGGATTGGGTTTATTATTCCTATTAAGCTTTTACAGAGATAGCAGATTACGACAACGGCACATGTGGCTGGCTGTTATGTCCACTTAATATTCAATTCATTACTGTTCCATTGTTGCTCATATTTCACGGTGCCATACCAAAGAACGATGATGTAGGCAGCTCATTTTTACACGTTTTAGATGAATCTCTATTATTTTGTTTGGTGAAAACTCATCCTTGCGGATTCGATTTATACGATAATATTTGTAGAAAGTCTCATTTTGTTTAATTTTATCTACTATCATGTTTTCAACGAAATAAAAATTAGCAAGGTGATTTAAAACCTTCATTAAAGAATGGATTAAATTTGCAAAAGAAATTTAAATTTTTTACGCGAATAAAAAACAGAAGAGATAAGATAAAGATATTTTTAAGGAAGTAAATTGCAAAGACACGAAAATAAACCCCTCAAAGTAATGAGTAGACACATTTTCCCGGCTGGATAATGTTGATAGATTTGATACTGCGATAGTATCATTCCGTATATCATTGTTATACTCAAAACCTTTAAATGTGCAAGCAATGAAACTTGCGTAGTACTTTTTTAGCCTGTGACATTGCATGGTGAATAGTAATTATTGTAGTGTTGGTCGGTAATGCTATCAGTCCGGTTTAAAATGGGATTTTCACATGAATGTCATCCTCATCCTAATTAAAATTGGAAATAATTAAATGAATTATTGCAGAAGACGAAGTAAAAAGTTAGGAAAATTGTTTTTATTAACAACAGTAGCAATATAGTTGCGTTTTAAAACTTCTTGACAAGCTGACGATTTACCTCAAACGTAATTTTGAATCTTGGAAGATTGCGTGCTTAATCTAAAGTACAAGAACAGTGGCATCGTCTTTACTTTATGCTCATCAGTCGGTGTTTCTTACGGAGAGACACTGCACTATGTGGTCTCCATGTCGGTTTCCTACGGTTTGTCCCCTTTTTGCTTGGACTTAAGAAACTACAATCTTTTTCCTCCTCATGTTGATTGCTGCTGTTGTTGTTATTATATATATGTTGGCAAAGTTGGCAAAGTGGCATTTAAGCAAAGGAAGTTGTTCACGATCACGCAACTTGTTAAAAACGTAATCCAATCTATAGCACGCACATAAAGTTTATCATTTGATATCAAACCTTATTATTAGAATGGTTTAGTGTACTAGCAAAGTTACATATGTGAGGAAGGACTATTAGCGCTCTTAATAAATAATTATATGAGTAAGAGAGGGTGAGATGACTTGTTGTTGACGTTTTTCTATGATGTGATGATGATATTGTGATGTTGGCAAGATAATAATGATTATAATAACCACGAAAGAAGATTAGGTATCTTGATATGATGATGAGGAACATGGCGGAGACGATTTCTTTCCTCCTCATTTTATTTCTTCCTTTGGAAAGTTGAGTATAAAATTCATTTAATTCATCATCATCACCAGGTCTTTTCCTGAAGGAAACTTTTTGGAATGAGAATTTACAAGTCCATGCCCTTGTAAATTGAACAAGGATTCAAGAATCAGACAAAATAAGCAAGCAAGTTTGGGGCAAAACGAGAATGCCATTTTAAGCTGGTAAAATTGGCGATTAAATGTTTTGTAAATATGAAAAATTTCAAAGCATTTTACCGTTGATGATATTACGGAAAACAACATAGCACTGATTTCAGTTAAAGTTAAAAAATTAAGGTGAAAAAGTCGCGACATGTAGTATGTTAGGTCAACGACGAAAGCAAAAAAGTTAAAGTGTTCATTTCCTTCTCTCAGAGTTCCGCTTACTCTTTGATAAAATACCGACACAGTTACATAAAAACTAAATGGGGAATAGCAAAAATTCGGATCAAACATTAATTTCCGCCTATAAACGAATGAATTCATTGAATCATTGGCTTCGTGCCTACATTTGGCTGCATATAAGAACACGGACTGTGTGATGATCCTGTGTGATGGCATGATTTCAAGATACAAATCTAATCAGACTGTGGGATCAGTTCTGATGAGCACTCGGCGCTCTAACATTGAGATAAAGAGCATTTTAAGAATAATTACACTTTGGCGAAGGAGTTACTGCTACAGTCTTCACTATACCTTCATAATTTTAATCATGAAATCCATTCACTTTATTCCTCCCTTGATTATGAACAGAATCACTTCCACCAAAATCAAATCGTGTATATTTTAAAAACGCGAAACTATGAAAAACGTTTTAATGTTGAAGCATCAGAAATAGCTATATACCACCTTATTTTTCTTTGAAAGCATCTCTCAGTTCATTATTATTAGTCGCATTACACCCTTCCCACCAAGCATGAAACAGAAATATGGCAAAATCTTAATAGATTGAAAAAGTATTATTTCGTGCGGTTAAACGCAGTTTTCAGTTGTTTGGTTGAGAAGGGTGCTGTTTTGACTCTTTTTCATGTGGTTAGGTGGTGATTTAATGAAAATTTTGAGTGTTTCACCTCCACGAAGAGCAGCATCACACAATCTCAATTACTCTGTAATTTTAATTAGAGGTCTTTTTAATTAACACACAAAGTCCGAATGTCAAGTCACACGAGTTCCTTCGTGTGTTTTCGTGTGCAAGACGGGTTATTATGGTAAAGTCAACGTAGCGTATTAGGTACGTACGAGCATGACGCTGGAGGTTCAAGAGAGGTGGTAAAGTTGACCAAGAGGTGTGTTTTTAAGAAATTCACAAAAGTCTTAAAACGAACGATTTTTGTTTTTCTTCCCTTTTATACCTCTCTCAGTAAAGCAGTTATGTAAGTGCGTACTTCCCGTTTCACCTTATTATATGGCTGAAACGAAAATTAAAATTCTTCATCAACTCATCATCAAATCATCATCGTGATGTGGCGATGGTGGTGCTAATCATCGTGTGAGATGCTCCTGATTGCATTACTGCATGAAAATAAGCGCTCCTGGGAAATCAATTGCGTGCTCAACATTTAAAAATAATCGTAATAGTTATGATAAACTTTACTGAAATACACACATCATCGTTTACCAATGCTTTAAATGTAAGAAAATATTTTTCAACCACTGAAATAAGGATAATTATCAGAGAAATCCTTTTTGCATGTTTCCTTTCATTTCTTAAATTTAAGTATACTTCATGATAAACTTCCACACTTACACAAACTTAAAAAGATTCATTATTTCCAAAATATTTAATTGCTTTCTTCACTTTAGAAATAAAATTTACTTTAGAAAAAGAAAGGAAACACTTTACGATTCCGGTAGCACGAACGAAGGAAATGTTACTAACATTTACTCAAATCCTTTTTTAATCAAGTATTAAAAACAGGCTTTCATAATTATAACTAAACTAGCTTTAAATCTTTAAACAATACTTACAGACTGTAGATTTCTGACTACCTTTTTACTTGATTGATTTAACAAAATCACAGAAACGACTTAAGACACATTAAGTTACTTTTAAGCATGTATAAGCATCAAACAATTTCCTAGTTTTTATTTAATTTCAATGTCAATGTGAACTGATGCAAAAATATGTCTTGATTCTTAGCAAGATACGATAAAATGCATGAATGAAAGAATTCATTGACGCATTGCTGTAGGTCTGTATCTCATTTTTATCCTTCCGGTTTAGCAGAACCATGTGAATGCCAAGCTTTACTGTGCAACATAACGCCTAAACAAATGCGCAATTAGTCAAGCNGTAGGTCTGTATCTCATTTTTATCCTTCCGGTTTAGCAGAACCATGTGAATGCCAAGCTTTACTGTGCAACATAACGCCTAAACAAATGCGCAATTAGTCAAGCGCAGAACATTGGATCATCGTCATCAATTATCAAATTATAGTCATTTATTTTTCTACGAGTGTATTTTTGGTACAACTTCTGGCGTCCCCATGTTATTTCTGGTGTTTTGCGTTTTTTCTTTCCGTTGAAGAAACATGCGTTATGAGATCAAGTGCAGAGTATAAAAAATTAGCAGCAGAGAACCATCAATTATAAACCAGCCAAAGTGTGATATGTATTTTGTGTGTGCTCACATACCTTGACATGCTAACTCTTTATCCGTAACAACCTTGGTCAAGTGATCCCGATTCTTTACGGCATTGAATGGCTACTCAACTCTTTTTCAGTTAGATTTACTATAAACGTTTGTCGCACATATACTAATCCATGCTTTTGAAAAATCAAATTGGATGTTGAGATATTCATAAAACAAAAAATTACTTATTTTGTTTTAATTAAATATATTGTAACTGATTAAGATTCTATAGCGCGCCGATGAGACTGAAAATGTTTTAAGGTTCATTCAGCATGTTCTTATATTAAAATCCCTTTGTCCAAGTAAAGTATGATGCGAATAGGTACTTACCTTTGCTACGTTTTGCTTAGAGATTTTAAAATCATAAAACCTTTTTTTAAAATACACCTGAATTTAAAGCTTATGTTTATAAGTTAGCTTTTTAAAATGATTATGAGGGATTTCAGTTTTCGTTTTATTTTTCGACAATTTTAATTCTATGTTCTTCTCTTTTCCTAGTAAACCACGTTTGCACTTGTCTGCCGGTGGTAGTTGTCAAATATTTGGTTATTACTTGAGTTATGAAAGTCATAATTTTTATTGGTTTCACGCGGGTAAAGTACTGTGAGTAAGAAAGAAGATTTTAATTTTTTCTGGATTAGCAAAAACTTGAGAAGTTTTTAAAATGGGTACAAAAAATCTAAGAATATGTCTTATAGAAATGTTTCGTTATGTAGTGTACCATTTTATGTTAGCTATAACATGCTTTCTTTTTAGTTTTAATTTTATTACTATTTTTTGTAAGTATTAGAAAGGGCCACCCGGGAAGGGGGAAAATAGTTACAACCAACCTATTTTGTAACAGAGGTTTTACTTCCAATAATTATTGTAATGTGCTCGATAATGAGCACACACGGTCAAGCAAAAAAATATGGTGAGTGCACCATCACCCACAGCTTGTCTCGCGCAAAAGATGTGGATTAACAAAATGATAATGTTATGTCATTAATGCAGGCACGAATGAAGGGTAAATAGCAAAATGGTTATGTAAAAACTTGCTCTTCGTTTGTATAACTACTGTTGAACTATATTTAGTCTCCATACAGTCTCCTAAAAGGTATCAGTCTTTTTGGTCATATTTTTGTACAATATTTTTATTTGAAAAATATGAACAGCAGACACCCATATAATTACAACTTTTGGACCTAGACTTGGCTTGTAAATACAATACATATACCTTTACTATATTGATAATGGCAATATCCACTTCCATAGTTTTCTTAAAAATTACAAATTCGTTTAAAAAATCACATAAAAGTTGCAAACATTTCAAATCTAGAAGGGATACTTAAAGAGCAAAAAAGAATAGCAAATTTTATCATACCAAAACTACCTACTTGGGTAGTTTCCTTTTGCAACGAAATTGAAAACCTTGCCCAATATTATGCAGTTGAAATTAATAGAAAGATTTTTGTCTCTCACTATTTTCAGATTTATTCTTAAATAAAATATTCGTATACAAAATCTGCAGTGATCGCTGACAACATTTTTCTGTTCTTGAGATATGGAATAAATTTTGACTAGCAATTTTGCTCACATAGTGAATAATCAACGTCATCATTCTCATCGTAACAATCTCGGCAATGGTAGGTTGTTGCCGCCGCCTAACCTGCTAAACATTATTATCACCAACGAAAAATTATTATTTTTAGCCAAGCCATGTGGATAGCTTATTTCTTACTTTTCTCATTATGCTGATGGTGATGGATGACGAATGTAGTATTTGTCTTGTGGTGGTGTTGAAGCTGATAAGAAAGCCTCCCATGAGATTTTTAGATGTGCAGTGTAATGTGCCTGCTTATCGCAATGCGATGTAATGTCTGCAGGTAGGCATTACCAGGGAAAATTTTGCCACGAGGTTGAGATGATTGCAATGATGTTCCCTTATTATGTTAAAGTTTCGAACCGCACCTCTTTCTGCAGACTTTTTCATTCACAGTAGTGGACAAACTTACGATAAGGATGAGTTTTTAAATAATTCTTCAGCAATAGAATAATAAGTAATTGAAGTTGTATCAGAAATGAATGACAGTAAACCTTTGTCGAATTTAAATCTGAAAGAATTATTTTTCTACGCAGAGATGTATCCTCACGTACGTACAGCCATCCATCATCAGCTTTCACTTCAGGTTGGAGATGAGATGATGTGGTATAATGTTAGGCAACTTGGTAGCTGTATTCAAAAAGAATTAAAATTTTACTGAAATAAAAATTACTCGTTTTGCATTAGTTATTTCATAATCTTGTATTCCACAATCCAGCTTTTATAAATTGAATTTATTTCACCAAACCGCGATAATTTTGGCCTAGATGGAATTTGCATATTAAAGTTTCTTCGCTAATTGTAATTTTTTAACCTGTAATTATTACATAATGGAATCAAGGTACTTCACATTTCTGTTGTGTGCCACTATCGAGTAAGAGTATGGATTTGTGAAACACAATAGAATAATAACAATTATTTAATTGGAATCTTTGGAAGAGATGCGGGGGCGAAATATGAAGAAAGATGATCTTTGATCTTGATATCGTCATCATCACTCCAAAATAAAGCTTCGGGAATAATATTCTCTGCATGCTCAATTTATAGGTATCACTGATTAGAAATATTCCTAGTTACTTCTGTGGAATTAACAAAAGTAATCATTACGGGGGTGACGATTACAGTTTCGACCATACCCATATTTGGACTATAAGCTCATGAATATGCATAAAGTACAAGATTTTGTTCATGATTTTTCCTAAATAATAATTATCCAAATCATTCATCATCATTTCTCGTCCGTCCATTTATTCCCTTCAAAATATAAGCAATTGGCAGTTCACACCCAAAAAATCAAAATAATTTATTTTCTGTGGCATCACCATTCTAAATTGCACGGGTTATGAATAGCTGAAATCTTCATGAATGAATTACATCTGAAGAGCATATTAGGTAATGTGTATCATTCTCAATATAAGCTGAAGAATGTCGATTAAGTACTAGTTTTTTATTATTCGCCAAAGGTGTTCCTTCAAATAAAGGGTGAAAACTAAAATGATAATATCCATCTGCTGATTATGGAAATGGCAAATAGCATTGGGCACATGTCAATCCCAAGTAATTACAGTATCTCGTGACAATCATTACACCTTAGCATCTGCAACAAGAGCATCAATCGTCAATATCGTTATAGTAATGTAATCTGACGATGGAAGAGGAAAAATAATTCAGGAAGAAGAAAACATCTATTTGCATTTTGGTATAATACTAGGAGGATAGGATTATTGAGACAAAGATGAAGGATAAAGAAGGAGGGAAATAGGGAAAATAATTCAGGAAGAAGAAAACATCTATTTGCATTTTGGTATAATACTAGGAGGATAGGATTATTGAGACAAAGATGAAGGATAAAGAAGGAGGGAAAGAGGTGTCAGTGTAATTTACTTGGTCAGAAAAGGAAATAAATGATTAATGCGATGTTGGCAGGGTTGGTAGTGGTGGCGGAGGGTTGAAAAGAAAAAGAAGGATGATTGAAGGCGCAGGAATCTCTGTTTAACAAAAAAGTACTTTGATTTCGAGGAAGAAGAAGAGAATCTCTTTTTGGAATTGCATTCCATCAGGTATCAAACTGAAAGCTGGGATCAGGTTGTTTCGTGCCATCATCAACACAGATAAAATTTCTTTATTTCTTCGATTTTGTTGTTGAGAGCAGTGACAAATTACTCACTTACTGGTAAAAAGAATTGTTGCAAGGATTACGTATTATTATGCTGTTACCTCTTCTTTTCCACTTCGTTTTTTTCTACCTCTTGTGCCAACACTTGGATTGACTATATGATAAAAAAATGATTTTGAGGAATGACTGTTCTCACCTCCTACACACACGATCTCATTTACTCTGCCATATGCCGCTTTCTTGCCACCACTACTAACTGTATAAACTTCACGAAAACGCAATAATAACATAATTTGCTTTTTTGGATTGCATGCAAGCATTCAATGATGAGTATTGATGAGTACGCACTACCTATATCTTTTTCTTGCTCATTCTAATCAACCCCATCATCGCCAACTACCAACGCTATTATCATCTAATCACCATTGCCGAATCGGGGGATCCTTTTTGATGAACAATCCGTTTTAGTGCACAATGAAGGTTTCCACTTTCCAACATTCCGTCACTGCGCAATATGAAATATAGGAACCTGTGTACTTTCACAACCTCTGAACATGCCCTGCCAGTGTGATGGAGAAGAATCAACAAACCAAATTTAGACTCATTTTTTATCACGATTATCGGCTTTTGTTGTATGAAGGTTTTTAATTTAACTTTATTTTTGGTCAATGTCCAATGCGCATACTTCACGTTGAAGGTGCGTGACCAAATGTCCTCAACTTTGTACTTTCCGTACAATATCTAAAGAATCGGGCATATTCAGCATATCTATACTTTTGCGCAGACATCAGACAGCTACTACATGAAATATGCTTATTGATATAGACAAGTGTGTGAGTAATAAGAAGAAGGTTAACTATATATTATCATCATCATTATTATATGTAAATAAACTTTAAATTAATTGTGATGTATATACTATTTTGTGGCAAGTAAGCATTTCCAGCACTCCAGTTCAAATTCTGAATGATGTAATCCCGGATTCTTATATTAAAAAATTAAAAACGACATAGGGACTATTCTACCTTTGATCTGTTGCAAAATTGAAAGTTCGCAATCAACTCTTGATCTTTTTAAAGCGGATATTCTCAAGTAAGGTGAAGTGACACTGACATCATCAGAGCAATGAGTACAATAAAACTAGAAATAATTGGTTGCTTAATTGAACATGGACACCTGCTCACAAGTACCCTTTGTTTCTGAAATATGAAATAAAATATTCCAATTTATGGAAAATTTGTAAAATGCACTCGTTTTTATCCAACAATGATGTGATGTAGCAAATGGAGTAATTTCTCCAGAATTACAAAGTACGTTTTGTTAATAATATTTGTTCTAGACTTGAAAGATTTATAAATTTAACCAGTCCTAACTACAAAACATGTTCTATCACAAGTTACATTATACAAGTAAAATATTCAGAAACGAAACAAGGTCATAATAATAACACTTTATGGTCATTTTTATAGTACGTTCAAGCTATTACGACTCGTATTATTTCTTTTTGAACGCTTTTTGTGATAGCTTCCCTGCTTAAACCCTTTGAAGCGGCGCCCGCTTTTCATTTACTTTAACCATTTGAACACACACCGCTTAAAATTCAGTGTATTCAATGAAGGCTAATAACTGGAAAATTTTCTTGTTAAATATTTTATTTGCTCTCTTATGTAGACAGTAACACCACTTGTAGTGGTAAGAAATGTAATTAGCTTTAAAATAACTACAACGATTTAATATGATGAATATACCAATACCAATGTTGGAAGAACGCACATACGAAAGCCGATTGGAAAACATCAAAACCTCTGATGGGGTGCCATCAAATAACTTTGAATTTATTCGACTTTCTCTTTATTCTTCCCCCTCAGTTTACCAATACCAAAGTTGGAAGAACGCACATACGAAAGCCGATTGGAAAACATCAAAACCTCTGATGGGGTGCCATCAAATAACTTTGAATTTATTCGACTTTCTCTTTATTCTTCCCCCTCAGTTTATTAAAACGAAGGAAGTGTGTTTGTGTGCGGTTTCATATTGTTACGTAACGTAATAATGAGCCTTGTAATTCACGAGCTTGTTTTTATCGAGCGATTATCCTTATTAATAAGCGGGTGGTACTAGTTACTTACATTAGTTTTTTAAAAAATTGAGACGCGGCAGGAGGATAGGTAAACGCAACCAAAAACTGATTACAAGCTCCAAATTATAATTAATCATTGCTCACAGCATCAAAGCCGCTTAGATTCTGAACTCTATTTCAACTAATATGTTACCTCCAAGTCATAAAGTATGTGCAATCAAAAGGATTTCAGTAAATCATGGAAAGCCTGTGCATTTTTTGCACTCTCTGCAATGATTACTGCATTGGCGCTCCCTCAATCCAACACAAAAGTGGACAACCGCTGAGAAGTAATTAAACTGATGAGGAATCGGGAATACTGTCCCAACAGGGCTTCTTTTAGGAGTCCCTTATCTTTTTATTTCTTGTGTACGCTTTCAGTCAAAGCAATCCAAAACTTACTCATCATCCTCATTACATCCTTTTTCTTTCCTCATTTCCAGCAGAGTACAAATTAACCGACTGGGCAAAGTAAGAGGTGTAAAAAGCAAATGAGGCAATTACAATGAAAAGAAAAGGGAGTAAAAGATTTAAATTCACATCAGGAGAACTCTCACTTCTTTAACTAACACCTTTCCTCTCTTGTTTCTTTCTGGAAGGAAAAGGAAAATGTAGGTGAAGAAAAATAAAGGTTTCCTTGCTAGAATCAAGGCGAATAATGTGATTTGTAGATATTTCATAGCAAACACATCGTTTCTCAGCAGCAGGTCTGCCTTCAAAGGAAAATATAAATAAAAGCAACCCAGCATTTACTATATAACGCTTACCTGAAAAATCTCACATAGACCCAAACTTATCTTGTACATTACAAACCGTGTCTTAACTTGAGTTACCTGCAATTAATTTTGTCCTGTTTTTACACCTATAGCTGCAATAATGAATAATTATGTGTTTTTCATACCGAAAGAGTAAATTTGTTTGAATCAGTGATGAAAATAATGTGGCGAGGATCAAAATTAAATAAAAAAGACTACTACTATTTACAGGTAAAATTTTGTTGCTAGTGTGGTATTAAGATTGACAAGACTTTGAGCAATCCTTCAACTCATTCATTTACACGATTAAAAAGATTCTTTAAAACTTGCGCATCTTGAAAAGAATCTTGTCTATCTGAAAACATAAATGAGTTGGTGAGATCGTCTGTTTACTGCGCACCCATAAACACAGCCAGCCCCTTTCCTTTCCTCCTTTTGCTTTGTTAGCCCGCCTTTGATCTCTCCATCTGATAAATTCTCTAGATTTATTAGCTCGCCTGTCACTTCACAAAAGAGGAGTCCTCCTTAAATTTTTGCGCTTGCGTGTATATTTGTATGACTCCTGCTATCTAATAGTTTTGTTTGATAATTTCCTCTTTATATTACTTTTTTATTTCAGTATTTAATTGACTTTTAATTTAAGCCTCAAATAAATTTTTGTGTAGGTTTACGTTTTAATATTGAAAATGTAAAATTTCATGAAATCATGTTCTTATGATTGAAAACTAATTTCTCGGAGAGTTTAAGTTAACTGCCCTTAGTTGTTTACACTCTATTGCCAGTTACTAAATCAAACTTTTATGTTTGTTTTTATTTAAAATTATTCGAAAGCCGAAAACAGTATTTGCTTATGCGTAGGATCAAAAAACTGTTCAATGTAATATTATATAGGGTAAACGTGATGATGGTACGTCGTGCCTCAGTAATAAAATTGATTCCTTCCATTGTATTTCCAAAGAAATGAAATAATGCTTATCTTATTTTTGTAATAACACCAATAACTATCCACCACCGCCAGAGTTATGTTTCGTCCCTAGAAAAATCGTATGGATGAAGTACTATTGACGATGTGATGAGGATAGTTTTCTATATTTTTTCTAATACGACAGATTATATTTTTGACTATGATGAAGTTGATGAGTACAATGATGGAAATCTCATGGCATTTGGTAATATTATGTGTGCAGCATGATGATAATGATTACAAAGTAACCACATTGCATGACGACCCACCACTACTACCACAGTGATTGGTTTGGCACGGCACTGAGGCGACAATCGATAGATATAAAATATAATACATTTTTTCTTTCGGTTATTGTCGTGAGAAGCGACACACATAAGCAAGAGGAAGCACAAAAAGTTTTCACCATCTTCATGCCAAGCGTTTGCTCTAAGTTATGAAGAATGAGCAGGAGGTGACCAAAAGGGCATCGTGCAATATTCCATTAAGTGACTCTTATCAGTAAATTCATCATCATCACATCGTATGAACCGCAATTTTCCAATACTACCTCCTCTTTACTGTCACTTAATACTACGACAAACTGTTATTACCGCTAAACAATAAGTATAATGTTTGCATAGAATTATATTTTTACGTAGGATTTTACATGATTTAAATAGTACGTGCCTAAGCGTTTGTGAAAATTTCGAAAA
>JAHZNK010000555.1:0-11380 GCA_027744615.1 Lepidocyrtus cf. nigrosetosus NNG-2020 | reverse complement strand
GCAATAAAAGCACAGGTGTGGAAAAAAACTACTTATTTATTAATGTGTGCAGAAAATTGTAAGCGGATAATGAGCAGGATTCAAAAAAAATTGTGAATGAAAAGTTATAAAAAAGTATAAGCAATATCATCATCATTTTTTGGTTTGTTTTGAATGATGTTTCTTATATTACTGATGATGAATCCTTTCTAGAATTTTCGGGTTAAGATAAGAAACATAATGGTTTGTTTGTCTCCATCCTCTACTCTAGGTTTATGTGGCATCCCACAATCTTATTTTCTGCAATTTCTCACTCAGGATCATGATTGTTAATCATACTCGACTACTCTATTTCACTGAAACCTTATACTTTTATAGTAAAATAGAAGAGAAAGGCAAAAGATTTATGAAAATTTTGATGATATTGATAATGAGTCCTTTTTTCTTTAATGGGAGGATTTTTATGATGGAGAGCGGTGCTACAAAGTTAAAATTGAATACTATTTTATTACCTCTCGCGTTTTTTAAACGAAATTTTCACTCTCCAAAATAAAAACTCTATTTTTAAACGGTTTATAAATATATAAGCGTCAAGCATGTTCCTCCCTGACATTCATCGCTGCTGAAATGAAAAAATGCATAATAATAAATAAAACGTTTTTTTCAAAGTAGCCCAAGTGCAGTATACTTATACGGGAAGGATGTGTATGCAAGTACTTTAGATCATTTCTCCGTCATTCATCTCATCATTACTTTAATCACTTGCTATTCATTATCATTGTTATTGCTTCCTCCAATGATGGTGTATCCGTCTTCATTCATGATTCAGTATAAAAAGGAAGCCTTCTTGTTTCATCTTCGAGTCACAAATCTCTTCATCCCTTTTTACATTTCATCTTTTAACAAATGAATGGGGGCAAACGGATCTCTATAAATATAAAGATTCCCATCCGCGACCCGTCCCTTTGCTCCGTAAAACGTTGGTGCGCAAAGAAAGTGTTTCGAAACATAAATATCACAGGTACAAACAAGTTTACTACAATTCCGGGGTAAAATGAAACGTTTTGGATTATTTTCCATTCTCATTGGTCTTCTCTGCACTTCCGCAGTGAAGTGTAGTGAAGTCCAGCAAGAGAATAAACAAGATCAGCAACATGTGGAAGGTGAAACAAGTGCTTTGAAAAAGAAATATTTTAATTGTTTTAATTACTTTTGGAATTTGGACTAAAAACGTGTGTGTGTGTTCTCTTTTTTAGTGCTTAATCTTTCCCAAAAATCAGTGCCAGACCTTCGTCCCTCAGCAGCGGCAGACCCAAGAGGGTCTAATTCAATTTACTCAACTGCCAGATCAGTGAATCTCTCATTTTTCATTCCAGCCTTCAGTTTATTCGCTTTGGCTAGGTATGGCAGAACAATTAATTTTAACTCAAATAAATTCAAATCTCAGATATAAAGTGTTTAAAAAATTTATTTTGTTGTGTCCGTGTATAGCCAACTCATGCCAAACATGTTCCCTAATTTGTCTACAGCCACGACCAGGTACACATAAATATAATAACAGGCAATTTGCTAATTGCATAAGTTTTTAAATAATCCTTTTAAACATTATTAGCTCAAGACACTTTCCACAACATCAAGAAGAAGCTCGTGGGTCATCCTCCTCCTCTCCATCATTCGATAGACGACGAATATTCAGAAGAAAGAATCGGGGCGGCAGCAATAGAGCAAAGAAAGACTAATTAAAAAGTTTTCTAACAAAATAATAATATTTTAACGCTTCACACAGACAAAATCCATTTATATTTATTATGATGATATGTAAACGCCATATACAATGTCAATTAATTTATTTTTTTAAACAAAAAATACTCAAAAAAATATGTTTTTGTAATAAAGCGTATACTTTTTTCTTAATTTGGACCAGAGAGAAAGAAGCATAATAAAAAAGATAAAGAGAATGAGACAGACATTCATTTTGAAATTAAAGAAATGTCAAAGTTGTTTAATTTATTAAATGGAAAGTTCACACTTAACTAACCATTTTATTGATTTATATGCATGATGTAACACATTCATAGTGTGATAAAGGGTAGAGTTTAATTGCCATAAATGTGCCAAATTACCTCATCCATCATTTGATAAAAAAGCGTTTTTTTGTAAACACATACTAACATGGACGAGATTCGTGGAAGTCTCTTACTCAGTCATAAAAGCTTTTTCATCCTGTTTATTAAAATGTCGATTAACGCGATATGATACCAGAGGGGCACCAGAGTTTTTAAAAAAAGACCTCAAGCATGAAAACACAGAGACCCGCATGGGAATTATTATTGCACCAAGTTTTGGCACTACTTTTGTGTCAGTGTGCGGTTCTGCTGCTGTTGCTTTGTACTGATAAGACAATGCTCATCTTCCCTGACAAATCCAATTTATCCTTGTACTTATTCAATTTCATTGCAGAACATTTTTTATTATTTACATTTTTATGGAACAAGATTAGGTTGAAAGGGAAACAAGTGTATTAAAACAGCAAATATATCATAATGACCATGATTATTATTATCATCATAAATTTTAATTGTATATCTGCTGCTGCTGCAATGCATAAAAATGCATAAAACTTTTCAGAGACAAGGGAATGAGTACGCAACTCTTTCGTAAATTCATAAACAACAAGTCGCATTCCAGAGAGCCACATCAGAAATCAGAAGCCTCATATTTCTTCGTAATCATCTCTGCTAATCAAATTCCACATGTATCATCATCCCATCACATATCATAGCAGCAACTTTATTTTCTCACACAAAGAAAGAGAGAGAAAGACAAAGTGAAATTATAATAAATGCAAACTGGTCAAAGTTGAATGCATTCCATTCTATCCAGTAAAAGCCAACCAGCCATAAGGGAGCACGACAGCACACTAATAATTAACAAATTCCCACTAAACCATTATAACCATCATGAATCATGATTGAGGATCATCTAACAAACCGACATCACATCATTTTCATCCTTATCGTCATCATCATCATCCCCAAACCTTTTCTATTTCTTTCTTCCATCCCTGACTCTGACACCAACAACAACAGCACCACACCACAAAAATCTTACAAACAAGGCAACTTGCCAAAAAACTTTGCATTTCGTTTCATTTCTCATTCTGCCAGCCACATTTACATATATAAAAGCATCTTTATAACCACATTCAAATCAACTTTAACAAATATATATTTAGCAAAAAAAGAATAAAAAGGGTTTAGATTAAAAAAGATGATACTGTTGCTGCTGGCGTTTCCTACTTTTTCATCAACAACGTGCAAAAATCATACCTAGTAAAAAAGTGCATAAAAAATCTGCACATATTTGTACGTGCGCGTACTTCCCTTTCTGTCTTCTAGAAAAAAAAATTCATCACACAGGAGTATTTCAGTTCAGCTCAACTTCGCCTGTCCCAACATATCACATTAACAAATGATCTTCATGACTATGACGAATACATTCTTTTTAAAAAATTGCTAACCAGCAGGAGGAGCAGCATCATATTAGCATCACAGCAGCAACAATGATGCCAAAACGAATACTTAAGTATATCAGCAACAAATATAAACCTATTCGACAGAATTTGTCTCTATTTGCAAAATAAACTGCACAATCTTTTTCCTTCTTAATGTTAGTCTAAAGTTTCTCTGCTCCTTATTTTTTTTGTGCAAAAAGTCAACTCAAAATTTAAGAGATTCACTTCAGCATAGTACATTTAACTTTATACATGATCCTTTTTTCTTTCTTCTTCACCTCATCTCATGATCAATCCATCCAAGAAAATATATCGTCTTCTTTTTAACTAATCTGACTCACACATATTTGCACATCGTCATCATCTTACTAATCATCATCATCATTCTCTTTCCATTTTTATATCCCGTCTAGTCGTCCTCTTCATCTTTTCTTCTTTTTGCCTATGCCTTTTTGCTTTCTGCCTCTTACTTGGCCCTCTTCTTCTTCTTCTATTTTGCTTATTATTCGCTTTAAAAAACTGTTTTGCTTGCACATTCCACATTCAACCAAGGCAGATTATCATCACATCGCGCATTTCGTTCAACTTCGCACTGATTATTTTTCTATCTCCTCTTCTACTTCTTAT
The DNA here is from genome assembly GCA_027744615.1 of Lepidocyrtus cf. nigrosetosus NNG-2020. Taxonomy (NCBI): domain Eukaryota; kingdom Metazoa; phylum Arthropoda; class Collembola; order Entomobryomorpha; family Entomobryidae; genus Lepidocyrtus; species Lepidocyrtus cf. nigrosetosus NNG-2020. The sequence goes on along the minus strand of JAHZNK010000555.1, from coordinate 7,260 downwards.
TTTAGTGTTCAATGCAATCTACTCAACTCACTCACGATATTAATCGTCGTCCACTCTTCTCCACTCCTGCAATATTCACGTCTGCTCCTATTTTAACTAGGCGACTCATCATAATCACAATATGTTTAAGCAAAACCTTAACTTTTTTTCAGAAAAAGTTACACTTCATCATCATCATCATCCGAATATCACCAGTATCGCATTCGCACTTCGCTTTATATTCATGAAAACTATCGTCATTCGTCAAACAAGTAAAAAAAAAGAAAGAAAAATAGTGATATTATGTATATTATAAACCTTTTTTAAAGTTACTATGACTTGCAATAAAAGCGATATTCAGATGATATGATATGCTCTTACATACATATATATACAATCGCTTTATTATTTGCTCACTCGCTCAAAACATTGCTTATTATTACATTACTTATTACCCATTTCATTTCATTACTGTACGCGAATCCGCCGATTTATTAGAGAGGAACCTCTCTATAAAAAAGTAACCTGTCCAGAGAGCAATAAGATATGGAAATAGAAGGAGCATTGTAAAACGCAACATATTATTATCATGAAAACAGGACTACTCTTACTTTTATTTATTACATCTTTGCACTTTATTTTATCATCAGCAGCAGTTCCTTTTAATATTTGCAGTTTTTGGTAGTCAGTCAAGTTATATAGTGATTTTGGTGAAGCCTCTCAATATTTGCTCCTGATTGTGTGTGTAATGCATCGATATGCACATTTCTCTACATTTGCTCAACTATCTCCGTACATCATATCATCATGGGAGATTGTTTAATATTTAATTTATAAATGCATTTGTTAAATAGCGTTCTTCTTCTCTCTATAATGGACTTTAATAACACATCTGCGCTCCACTCCGTCTCTCTTTACTCTCTCTCTGGTTCAAAAAATCTATTATTTAAAGAAGAAAAAAGGTAAAAGTGCATCAATAGCAGCAAAAGTATTTCCCGTGGCGTGCTTAAGCTGCTGACTTCTGAGAGTTGATGATGATCATGATGTTTACTGCATCTGCAAATAACTCTTTATTTAATACTTTTTTGCTAAATAAGTTGAAGTTGGAAAGCCCAAGCAGATGAAACTGACGGAGAGACATGTAGAGAGAGACTTTCTCAGTGTTCGTTTCTCAGTTTTTTATGCATTATGATTACCTAACGTAAAGCAATTCTCCTCAGTCAGTCGGCCTACTTCATCTGCTGACCATTTTCTTCTTTCAGCAGTTCCTCCATTAACAGTCTGACGGAAAGTTTGCAATTTTTACTTTGGAAAATTTAAGCCACTGTAAAGTTCTATTTTAGCCTTCCATGTAAAAAGTTGTTGTTAATATTCAGTTTTTATACGAGTTTTTTGTTTGCCACGATTCGGATTACTTAAAATAAACAAGTTTGAAAAAAATAAGTCTACCGCTGTTTGTGCCAAAAAAGGTGAGTGAACGAATACAATATTTTCAAGTCACAGCCTTTTTAAAAAAAATGCTGCAAATTTTAGATACAAAATTGCTTAATGTACATAAAGTGGGCGTAATTATTGTTAGTTTTAAAGAGCTTCCTNAGGTGAGTGAACGAATACAATATTTTCAAGCCACAGCCTTTTAAAAAAATGCTGCAAATTTTAGATAAAAAATTGCTTAATGTACATAAAGTGGGCGTAATTATTGTTAGTTTTAAAGAGCTTCCTCTTCTTTCTTTCAAAGTATCAATAACAATTTAGTCCCTATTCATTCCACATTTTTTTGTCATTCCAAACACCAAACAAAAACAAAATTGATACATCCTCTCCTCTTTCAATCTCTCTCTCTCGTACTCGTTCAAGTTTTCAGCTCATTTTGTAAGCGAGTGAGCTCTCAACACTCAATCACATTGTCAGCAACTTTAAACTTCAGAGAATTCAAGAACTAAAGGAAAGAAACATCAGGAGCAACAACATATATAAGCAGAAAGTGGAGTCCCTTTCTTGTTGTTCCACTCCCATTCATAAAAACCGTTTCAAAAAATTCCAGGAGTTTTACACGTTTTTTTGTATGAAATTCTTGTTTCTCTCTCTCAATTTTTCTTTCTCTTGTTCTCCTCCTCATTTTCATTTCACATCTTTGTCCTCCAGATTATCCACATTGCCGCATAATCGTCATCCCAATTTCATTGCAATTCAGCAAATAATCAAAAAGGGAAATCTTGAAACGTTTTTATTCCCTCATCATCTCCTCAAACGAAAAGATGTTTTCTGGGCTCAATCTGCTGCTGCTGCTCCTTTTGGCTCGGCCTGCTGCTGTTGTTGCGGCACTCTCTCAGAGTCATTGTTCCACCTACATTTCATAATAAATGCCCATGCCATGCCTACCTACCAACAATCCAAAACACCACCACCTCCACCATTCTATATACTACACACCAAACAATCAAAAGAAGCCCAACAAACAAAAAAAAATCAAATTCCAATCCTCCTCTCTCTTTCATCATTCTTGCCATCACCAACAATCCAAAGTTTTTCTTTAATTTCAAACTCTGCAATGTGCAGCAGTACCAGCCGTGGAGGAGTAGCAAGTAACAGGAGCATCTTCATCATGATAATCATTCCATTGCAATGCCAACAATGTGCAGTGTTGCATTGTTGAAGAAATTGAATTGAACCAAAACTATTTTTCTACTTGAAAAGCCTTAAACAAGTCCCTACCTGTTCCACCTCAACTTTAGAAAAACAATCCAATCCAAACTCCAACCCTATTCTTATTACTACCCCTACACACACACACACCATCATCAACGTCAGGATGATCATCATCATCATTTCTTCAGCAATTCTTTTATAAAAGAAACACGCTACATTTGTGTTTTCTGTATAAAAACAGACGGTCAGACACAATGCAGTTTGAAAAAATTTCATTATTTCTTGTAGGTATGCATAGTTTTTAAATACGGCAAAAGAAGACACACGAGAGAGAGATATAGAGAAAGAAAAAAGAAAGAAACATATGAAGAACGAGAGAGAGAAGGTTTTTGGAGAAGCGAAAAAGGATGATGAGAGAGAGACGAAGGAATGTCTTATACCTTTTTCTTTTTTCCCTACCTTTTATACCTTTACCTGTGTAGATAATCTAATATGAGAATGATGTTGATGATGAAATGATGGTATTTAGCCAGAGCTTAGTTAGTTTACCCACACAGTCATTCTCAGTCAAAATTCATATGTTCACTCTAACAGCTCACCTTCACATTGTTCCCATATATATATTTATATAGCGTCTTATATGATTTTCCTTTTTATATGAAAGTACATATTTTTCTTCACGTGTGTGTGTGGTCTGGACAAGAAGAAGACGAAGGGAAGAGAGGGATGATGGTGATGATGAGAAATACCTTTTCATTTTCAAACGTTTTTCATTTCAGTTCTGTTTGGAATTTTGAAGTGGTCAGTAATCCTCTTGCAACAACGGTGCAATCATGCTGTTCATCAAAGAGGATCATAATCATTCTCATATGAGTTAATAACAAGCGCATATGTAATAATGAAATAGTATATCAAAGCAATTTTCTTGTGCACGCTTAAAAAATTGATTACATTTTTTACATTATTTGATTTTATACTGTTTTTTGCAGAACAACGCAACATGACAAGTGTTCAAGTGAGCTCATGATGAAATTGTTATAAAAAACAATAACAGAATAATAACTATGAATTAATTAAGTGTAAATAAAGTGCTGCTGTCATCATCGTTAAATTTGCAAATATTTGCAGACAAACATAATATCAACATAGTATTGGCCACAAAGTTTATAAAACATGACTTTGTTTGAGGAAGAGGAAGATGAGTTTATACATTCTGAGCAGGGGAGAAGAACTATTCATAATTTAACAATTCAGAATGACTTTTCATGGAGAAAGAGAAAATTAAAAGTTAGATTTTACCCCAGCAAAATGAATAATCTCGTGGTGATTGCTTCGTCGGTGGTGATTGTGGCGTTAAGCCTGAGTTTAGTCGGTTGTGTTCAAGGAGCAGCGACAACGGGGGGAGCCCCATTTAATAGAGACAGTAGCAGAAATTTTAATAGTGATAGCAGTAATTTCTTATCATTGACGTTATCCGCCTCAGATATAGTGCCAAGTGGGAAAACTTGTGATAAACGTGATGAGTAACCTGGATAAGGTTCTTGCTAGTCAACAAACTTATTATAGTAATGGAGCCGCTATTAATGAGGATGCAGTCAATCATCATAATAATAGTAAGTTTTAATCAAACATTTTTAAAATAACAAAATAATTTTACGTTAAAAAAATTAAAAATGCTACAATTTTTTGCTCAATTTCATACAAAATTCAATTCATACAAAAAATAAGCCCTTTTTCATTCTTGGAAAAAAGCATGACATGACTTTGACTCAAAACTTCATTGACTTTCATGAGCTGTGTGTGTGTTGCGTTGATTATTGTCCAGTGGAAAAAGGACATGCGTTTTATGTTTTTTTCTCCTCTTCTTTCTTCTCCTTTTTGATTTACTTTTTTTGTTGAAACAAAACAGAAGGGAAAACATAAGCAATCATCAGTCAGTCACTTAAAGTTTTTCGTCGTCGTCTTTTCTTTGGCATCACTGCATTACTTATTATTGGCATTTTCCCTTCTTTGTCTACCTGTTGCGTTATTGCTTGCACTGTATTATTTGGAATCGGTCCATTCTCCAAAAACCTTCCGTCCATCCGTCCGTCGGTACGTGTCCATAAAAAATTTCTGGTCTTAATACATACCTTTTAGAAAAATGTAATAATATGTTGGTGGTGGTGGCAATATATAGTGTTGCTGATGATGATGATTATGATGAGGAAGACCAAGTTTATTTAGCTTTATTTAAGCTCCTGCACAGGTAGATAGTGAGAAAGAAAGAAACGTACCTATTTGAGAATGAAAAGGACCGTTCTTAAACTTTACTCAATATTATTTTCCCTTCATTTATTCCATTCTTTTTTTTTGTGATGTTGATGATGATGGCATCACATTCCTAGCTACTACCTTGACTAGAATTTAGTTTTGTACCTTAATCAATGCATATACCTATGTCGGTCTCTGTTGTTTCTTCTTCGTCTTCTTCCCTGTGTGAGAGAAGAGCTGCTACTTTTCCTGTTCTTCATTCCATCGTCGGCAGCAGGACACAGGAGTTAAAAAGAAGAAGGGAAAAAGGATGAAATCTGCCCGTAAATAACCTTTTTTCTATAATATTACAGCTTAATAGGCATGTCCTATTCATAAGTGGATGGATTGAGTGGAAAAAGAGAGGAGTCTACCTTACTGGCTTTGTTTTTCTCATGAAAAAAGGAAGTTAAAAAAGAAGAATAAAAGACTTTTGTTTAAAAAATCATGCTATGGAGAGCTGCTGCTGCGCAAATTGCTCTGATTTTTTATATTTATTTTCTCATTTAGTTCCATTTCATAAAAAATAAAACTGGAAAACCCATTTTGGTCGCAGTTTAAATAATAGACCAAACTTTAATTAAAAGTTTTAAAGAGAATAATGAGAGTTATCAAAGGAAATCATGAAAAAGATAAATAACATAATCATTTCCGCCAAGGTATATGCAAGTCTTGTGTAGGTATATTGTAAAAAATCAATTTTGGACTTGGATTTTACTATAGATTAGATTACTTAGTAATTTACATAGAAATTGGAATATTATCTACAGTAATTAACTTCTTCGTGTCCTCTTATTCTTATCTACGTCTAGCGATTCTGTCAAGTCTAATCAATTTCCTCCAAGTTAAAATCATAATTTGTCTATTTTTGTAAAGACCAATGCACCAAATACGGTAATACCAAACTTTTTGATGATGGTTGATGAGTGACACGGGACACAAAAACACACTTTGTGACAATAATCATAATCAGAGTAAAGTTTGTGTGAGCAGGAGCAGCAACAGGTACTTTTATTGCATACCCTTCGGATTAAAAATGAGCCGTGTGCTTTTAAGAAGGATTTTCTTGAAGTATTTACTACACTACTGGGAATCATTTAAAGAAAAGGACAAAAAAAGACAAAAATTTTAAGAGATTGAGACGTATGCCATGCAGATAATTGTAATGCAATTTAATGTGAACAAAATTAAACAAGGTTGGGGTTGGTTATTTTGTCTTCTTCTTGGTTGGTACACAGAAATAAAAGACAAAACCATTACACGAGAAGAAGATTCATCAGGACAAACGACACACAGGACCGACTGACTACAACAACATGACCATATTAAACTAAATACAGTTAGGGTTTATTCCTCTGGTTGTAAAAGTACATGAAAAAACTAAAGAAATTGTAATGGAAAGGTAGATAAAATGAGTGTTGTTGGTCCAGTGAGTAGGAAATAAAATTATTTATAAATTATGATTGATTTGTTTATGATATGTTTGTAAAAATGAAGCTCTTTCAAAAATTGAAAGCGTATACGTATTAAGTGGATTTTATTCAAACCAATTAGACCATTTCAAAAATATTATCTGGTTTTGGTTTTATTAACTGAAATGATGGAAAGGAAATTGATATTGTTGTACAATAACTTGAATGCAATTTTTTCCACCAAAACCAACCCAAAGTCGATTTTGCTTTTCTGGTTATGCTACTTTGTTTGCTGCTACCTGAATTAAACTTTTCCATTTTCTTATGTCTGCTTAATAAGTATCCAAATTCGGACAGCTAAAAATACAAGAAGCTGTAGTAGTAGGAAAAAGCTATCAAAAATAAAATGTTCCTAAAAGTCCAACCTTTTAGAGAGATTAAAATGCTACTTTTTGCATACATGATTTTTGTAGCTTGTTTCTACTCACGAAACATGCAAATTGCTAATGTAAAGAACAAGTAATAAAATTTTATGAAAAAATTGTATAAAAAAATCTGCTTCTGCTATAGAAGAACGAAACGATTCTTTTTATTAGCCAATCCATGTTTACATGTTTTAAAAAACAATTTTTTATGTTTTTACAGGTTCATCAACATCTTCAGCACAATTCTCATCGTCATCATCAACGAAACTAATCTGCAGTAATAGCAACAATAAACAAGCCAATTCAAGTACAGCTTCTTGTTGTCCAACCAAACTCATCCCAACACTCCTTCACTCTCAGTCCAGCAATTTGCTCCTGCAAACTTTCAACAACTCTTTTAAATACAACACTTTCAAAACCCAGATAACAGCCCATGTCAAAGTGATTGAAAAATATGAGTCATCTAATAAGGAACTGTGGAATGCCACCATTGACGGGCTTAA
>JAHZNK010000554.1:0-10066 GCA_027744615.1 Lepidocyrtus cf. nigrosetosus NNG-2020 | reverse complement strand
TATTTAATTTTTAAATGTAAGGTACATATATTTTGTAACATATTAAAATATGAGAAACTTGCTGACTCTCTCAAATATTTAATCCTCTATAATTTAATTGGCTACCAATGCAAGCGATAAAGTTCTTGCTTAGGATGTATTAAAAAAGTTTACTTAAATTAAATTTAAATTAATTAAGTATCGTACTACGTATAATTACTTAGGTTTGACAAAGGACCAGCACAAAGAATAAAAAAGTATATAATACACAATTGCATTTTTTAAATTTGCCATTTCCCCATCTATCAGAAACTGCAGTTAATTTTTGCATTCAATTTTTTCACGGTGGTTTTGCCCTTTTCTCTCCTTCATTAAAATGAAATTTTAAAAAACTTACAAAATTTTAACAATTGCGTCTACAAAGAGGAGTAAGAAGTTGAGATACATGTATGAAAAAAGCTCTAAATACTTTGGTTTCATTTTATCAAAAAACAAAAGTACTTTTTTGTTTTAAAAGATGTAGCCATTTATGAACATTAAAAATTATTAAGTTTTTTGCTCTTCTTTTGCTCAGGTAAATAATACTATTGTTGGTTGATGCCACCAAAACAAAATGTAATGCAATCATAGACATTATTATGTAATATCTATAATGATAAGGCTAATACATATATTTATTGATAATGAGAAGGAACAGAGAGAGAGAGAGAGGAGAGAGAGATATTCAAAATGATTGAATTCGATTTGCTATTCAAAATCTTCTGGCTAAAACTCTACCTTTTTCTATCTAAAACGAACGACGGTGGTGACGATAATATGATGCATATAGTTTTATATATTAAATGTATAATATTAGGGGTGAAATATTGCATTATTTTTGGTTAAAGTACTAAAACACACAGCTATTATATAAGATTTTCAAAAAAATCATTACTTTTTTCACGTTTCATCAAATATTGTAGTTTAAAGGATTGATGATGGAAGATAAAAAAGTAACAATAATTTTGTTCTAAAGAGAGTTTTAAAAAATGACTAACTACAGCCACAGCTGTCGACAACCATTTCGTTATAATTTTTCAGGACGATCTTGTCCGAACTATCAGTATACAATAAACTGAGCGCTGAGTACTTTGTTGGCACGCAACATGGTGGAGGAACAAGCGCTGGATTCATTGAGTGTACCAGAGCCTGGATCACTGCGTGATTTGTGGCATTTAAATGTTCAGCCATTGGAAAGGGACATTCACCGGCACAGTAATACGCTGCATAACCTGTAATACCACAAAAAGAACAAAAAAATTATATAATCGATTCCTCAAAAAACTATTTCACAGATTAAAAAAAGTTGTCTTTAAATAAAAGAAGTGTTCGAGATTTAGTCCTTTTTAACTATGTTATTGATTGAAAGAAGGATGAAAAAGAAGTTTTTTTTATTTGAAAGGTGAAAAGAAAAAAGGAAATTAAAGTCTTCTCCTTTGCTGCTGAGCTGATCTATAATGTCTGGATAAGGTTTTTGCATCCCGCGTTTGAGAAGGATTACGCCCGTCATCTGAATACGTAAAGAGGACAATGGAATGAGACAAATTCACTGGCTTCTTCCTTCTAATCCTGCAACAAAGCGCAAAACATAGATGTGAATATTAGTTAATGTCTATTTTTATAAAATGGAAAGAGAATAGAAGCAGATAAAGATTGACACTTGACAAATACGAATTTGCCCTCGTTAAGCAAAAAGCATATGTCATCATCAACAACAACGTTACAGAAATGCAATTTTAATAGCACAAGCTGTGACAAAGTTTGGAAGCTTTTCTTCAGTGAGAGACATTTTCTCATTTGAACAAAAATCCTTCAAGTCAAAGTCAAAACTTTTTGTTGGAAACGTTGCAAAAAACACGCACAATTTTCAAATTTGTAAGCCTGTGAACGTGAGAATTTCTACTTTTTTATACTTTTTGCTTCTCCTACCACATCACATGCAAGTGGGACCAACAGTCTTGCTCGGAACGCTTATTAAAAAATTAGACAGAGTATCCTCTACTTTTCCTTTTTGCATGTTTGGAAGAAGGAGATGATTATGATCTAATCTACCTTTTTCACCCTCGCTATATATCATGACTATCATGAATCATGCTAAAATGAAGATGATAATCATACTGTTGATTGAATGATTACAAACATGTCAAAATGACATTAAAATATAATGAAGATAAGAGCAATGCACTGTTTCTCCTTGTACTTACATTACTTGTTTGTCATGTGAAAAATTGACTTCACCTTGTCAGCGTTTAGACAGAAAAGTGCAAATGAAAAATTATTGGGAGGAGAGAAGAAGAAGAAGAGAGAAAAATGATACATGATTTGTATCTCGTAAGAAAAAGGATGAAATCAAGAATAAAAAATATTTTCTTTAAATATATTTTTGTTCTTTTTGGTAATTGCACACGACATGTTTCATAATAATTTCATGTCCATCTTCATCTCTTATTCTACCACCACCACTTGAACGGCAAAATGCATCTGTGAAAATGAAGAATGAACTTTTTATAGATAGATGCATTGAAAGAAGGGAAGAGGGAGGGAAATATGCTGTGGATAACTATTTTCTTCCACTTTTCCTTTAGCTTGATACAATAGTTCACCACCAAAATATCAACTTGGAAAAAAAATATTTCACATTTTCAAAAGCCATAATTTTCCAGCCGAACATAATGACAAAGTAGAGAGAAGAAAATCATTCTCATCATCATTTCTTGTCTTTATCTCTCTCAGAAAAATTGTTGGATGAGGCTAGGTACAAAATGCAATGATTATTGCCATCAACTACCTCATCATCATATTATCGTAAACAATACACGACTTTTCAACAGTTACATAAATTCTAAATTCTCCAAAAGACCAAAATGTAGAGAATTGACGCATAAAAATCTTTCTTGTTTCTCCAACTTACTTGTTGATGATGATCATCTTCTTTCCCTACATCACAATTTAGAGGAAAATGTGGTTTTCTCCATGTAATTACGAAAAATATCATTTCTTTTTGTTCCTAGTTTTATATGCAACTCTTCTCTCTCGCATGAGACTTCTCTTTTTCTTTCTCTCCTTCTGTCATAAGTGCAATGATGGCAAACCCAACATGGCACACACAGGAAGAATGGAATTTAGTAGAAATGAAGAGGAGAGAGAGTCACTATAATTTTCTAGATTTTCGGGACGGAAAAGTTTAATCACATATCTTACTCAAATTCTTTTACTCCAGCTTTACTTAACAGAGAGCAGATTAGGCGCATGTAATGGCATGACAAAGACCAAGAACGAAAGAGAAGAGCAAACTATCATTTTATCATATCGTGCAACCTCCCTTAAAACAAGTAACAATCATTTACATGAAATATCATTTCTAAAACTTTTTTTTTCAATGTTGATTATCCACCTCCTCATCATTAAAGGTGAAGTTGACTGTTAAAATAATATTTTTTTGGTTTCTTCTTCTTAGAATCCCTCAGAATAAAAAAGTTTGTTCTGACCAATTCAATTTCAATAAAGTTAAATCAAACAGTTGGCTTTAGTTTCGAAAGAAATTTCTTTGTATTTGCCACTGCCTTGCTAAAAGTTTAAGCTGATTTCATTTTCTTTCTCTTTGACTCTTCTTTCAAGCTTTTTGAGTTCAGACTTGTTCTTGAGAGTTGAATAGCCTTTTTCAATCTCTAATCCAATTCAGTTCCCAACAGCCAAAAATAATGTATTCAAAGAAAAACTTGATGAGAATAAAGCTTATTATTATTATCATTCAAAATAGAAATTAATAGTAATTTAAAAATCAACGGCTGTTCTTGCTATTGGGTGCGAACGTGACATTTATCAGAAGAGCTCACAGAGATTTTGTCACCTTCTGTTCTCTCAAAAAGTAATTCTTTGTGGCAATATTCCATGCAAGTTATTCCTCGTGTTTTCACAGTATGATATTTTTATCTCTTTCTTTCCCCAAAATTCCAACAACTTTTGTTTACGGTCAACTAACACATAATCCTTTTATAAGAGGAATCAGGTGCGCAAGGCATGCATCCATTATTATTCCTTTAACAAACACATTACTTAAGCCTCTCTTGTCCTGTGTGAAACCTATTCCAATCTAATACAGATTCTATTCTACTACTACTTAACAAAAACTTATTAAAAGTATCAATTCTCAAAGGAGGAACAACTCTCTGAGAAAAGGTGCAAAACACCTCAACCTTACTTAAATCTGGGATAAGGGACTCTTTTAGAGCTCAACTTTTCTCTCCTTTTACTACTTCAACAACTGCACTCTCTCATACAAGTCTATTAAAAATTATAAACTTTTGTTAAAAAAGTGAGAGAATATAAAAAACTAGTGTAAGTGTACTTTGTCACGTTTTTGCCACCTTTCATCAACTTCTTTTCAACACTTGATAGAAAAATCTTGAACAATAACAAAGTCTATCGTCATCTTCATCAACATTATTTGCAACCTTCCAAAATGTATTTAGCGAAATAAAGTAAATAGCATCAGTACGGAGGAAGAAACAAAAAGGGGCAACGAGAACAAGAACCTTTCCGCGACCCTTCTTCTTATCCATATCTTCAATTACTTCTTGCTGTTGTTTTTTGCTCTTTTTTACCTTTTTATAATATTTATTGCTAGCATTAATATATAAGTCTAATCTAACAACCCCACAGAAATGTCCATTTGTGTATGGCAAGGCATATTAAGTATGTTTGTTAAAAAAGTACCGATATTTTTATGTATTTTCCTCTACTCTTGCCTTATTCTTGGAAAAATATGCTTAACTACACGTAGAACTCTAACAAGGCACATTGAAAAAGTCGGTAAAACTGAAACAAAAATCTGTTTCTATTCTCCAAAAAAAGTTTTACTATTCTTTGTTCATTTTCATCATCATCACCTGAGAAGAAATCCATATGCATAATATAATTTGTTTTTCTTTCCTGTTAATGCACTACTTAAAAAAATTAAGGTGAGTACTACTAGTAGTATACAGTATACAGAAGCTTTAGCTATTGTAAATGAAGCTGTTCTTGATTATTGACGATGTTGCACCAATGTCTAGCTGGAAACTGAGAAAAGGAAATGCCGAAAGAAATGAAACAGGTACAAAATAGGAGGTTGGCCATGACATGGGCCAATCCATCCTCTTTTTCTTGGTCGGTAAAAGTTTTTGTAACTTTATTTTTTGGCATAATAATAATTTAAGGAGTCAATCTTTCTGTTCCTCTTGTTGTGTGGTTAGTGATTTTGTGATCTACTTAAAAGGATCCTCTCCGCTTGATTTATTTTAGCTACTGCCAATTCCTCATATACATTTCATCATTACCACCTTTAATAAAAAACTGTCGGCTCTTAATGAAAGGAACAAGATTTTTCATTATTCATGCACAAACCACACACATAGTACATCCTTTATTACTGCTCATCCTGCGGTCATGGCTATGATGGTGGTGTTAACTTCACAAGAGTTTGTCATCTCCAAACAATATAATAATTACTGACTAATTCCATAAAAATCTAATATGTTGGAAAAATATTATTCTTTTAAACCTTATCAATAAAAAACTCTTTAGCTGTATATAAACCATATATCGCATAAAATCATAACAGAAAAGGAACCGCCTAAAATTCCTGAAGCTCTTGTAGAAAAGAGTGAGAAGAGGAACACATGATTATTGTACGTTTTTACTTCTTTTTACTCGAGTATTTATGCTTTTTCCTTTTTTGCCTAAAGAAAACCTCTTTTTTATTGCTTTATTTTACTTTTACACTTGTTTTTTCTCCTTCTTCCCTTGTGGCACTCCACCTTCCTCTTTTTCCTACTTTGCTCAAAGGCATGGGAGTTTTATGGATGTTAATAATTTTAGTATGAAAAAGCAGATGGCTAATTTCATACTTAATGCATTGTATTTTTCTTTTTAAAAATATGTTTTTATTGTAGTGGTGGTGGCAGCTCCGCCGTTGTTATGAGGCTTATGCTGGTAAAGTACGTACTTAAATCTTAACGTTTTTATATTCAAGGTGAAAAAATGGGACGGAATCAGTTTGTCTGATGTGGTTGCTAGACACAATGGCCATCATAAGATAATCACCGCATCAACATCAACAACATCAGTAAAGTAAAAGATGATGATGATAATGAAGATGATGTTGATGATTTTTTTGCTGCCGCTGCTCATTCTGTTCTGATGATGATATGATTAGGATGATCACTCACCACTACCACCGCAGTTTTCATCACAACAATATAATCTCCGTTTACAACCGAGCCGAGACATAAAGAGAGAGAACTAAGAAGCAGGAGCAATTTTTTCTTTTAAAAAACAACAAATAACTTTCAAAATAACAAAAGATTTTTTAGGAAAACTACGCTTCTGCTTTCTTTCCAATTCATTAAACAAGTTGGATCAAAAACCGACATGGGATAAGCTTAACTACTTTGTAATAATAACATTCGTTTGTATATTATTTTTAAAGGTAAAAAATCCCCTTCCCCTGAACAATATTACATCGTAGAGGAAGAAGAAGAAACCATGTAACTTACTTGAAATCCTTTTCTACCTTGTTTTTTCTACGTTGCAAGCTGGAGCTGGAACTCCTCTTCTACTCTCTCATCATTAAAAAAGGATGATAAAAGCCATATAGATTGCATCATTATTAACTACACAGAGCCCATAATCAAGAAAGTATTTTCTATTTTTTTCAAAACGACTTGATGATGATATGGCATCATCTTCATCACATATCACAACATCATCATCATCCAGGTATCAGCAGAAGCATCAACCAACAAAGCACGCTGCTACGCAGAAAGAGAGAAATCTTCCAAAAAATCTTTGACGATGTTGATGATGATCCGTCCAGTTCACAACCACCACCATAATCATCATAAAAAAGTTGTTGAATTGGCTACTAAATTATCAAATTCCTTCGCACATGGAAGAGAAAAAATATCACACACACACTTTCTTTCTTTCTTCATCTTTTTCTAAAATAAGAATCTGATCTGATCAAACCTTGTTCCTTTTTCTTCTTCTTTGGACTCAATAAATAAATGAAGCGTAATTATTATTATCATCATCATAATACCAGTCTTGTACCTTCTTATGAAATGTACGATATGATCCTTTGAAACAAAAAATTCCAAACTTTTATTCACATGATAAAAATGTATTCTGCCTAGCCTTTCCCATAATATACATACTTTTTGTATCATGCATAAAAATGAAAGCAAAAGAAGAGAGAAATTATTTTTCGGTCTCTTTTTTATTATTATGGATTTGGATAAAATGCTGCTGCTCTTCTTAATAATAACAAGAGAGTATGAAAATTGAGTAGAGAACAACTTTTTTTTATTATTATTGTTCTGATGATTCTTTAGAAAGATTTTTATTATGACGATAGAGCAAGAATTGAATGATGCGTGATCATGACTCGTATAATTTTAAAGGAATCTCTTGTTCAACACTCTTTTTCATTAATTTTTTTGAATTGTGTTTACCATGCTATCATTTCATCATAATCATCATGGCCATCACCGGAGAAAAAAGAGCAGAATATTTTAATCTTAGCTTATCTAAAAATTACCCGTCCTTTTTTGGTGGTGGTGGTGAGTAACCTGTTCTTTTTTAATTCCCATAAAACCACCAAAATAGTGTTATTCTGCATAAAGATGAACCCAAGTCAAATAACAGCATTATCATCTCCGTCATCATCACAATCATAATCAAATGAAGAAGAGGAGGAGAAAGAAGGAGAAGAGGATGATGATAAGACGCATAGGAAAACCCAAAGCTTTTCTTAATCATAATGAATTAAAATGAAAATTCGATTTTTAGAAAACAACAAGTCAGAAAATCATCAACCCATTTTGTGCACCAGCGGTTGCTACTGATGCAGTTGTCCTGCTTCAGTGACTAAACTAAGGCGGTGGTTGTGCAGTACAGAAAATCAGTGAAACCGATTTTGATTTACATGACGGAAAACCAAACAAAGCGTGATTAAACTTTTTCTCGTCTTTCTTCTTTCATCACCAAATCAATTGTTTTTTTTTTTGCTTGTGTCAACACATTATTCTGTGGGAGGAAGTCGCACTCTTTCTCAAAGAATGATTTACATTTTACTCTTTCTTTCGCTCTTTGAGCGAGTAATTGAATCTCTTGTTGATTATTAATGAAAAAACATAATCAAAAGCTGGTAAATTTCCCAGCAAAGGCTTATTCACATTCTCCATTGATGAATGAAATCTACCGTCATTCATGCATATCGTAAGAAGAAAGGGTTGCAGTGGTTGGTGATGGTGGTAGGGCTGCTGATTACAATGAAAATCTTCAGAGGACGGTGATTATGCAACTTGTACGATTNTTGGTGATGGTGGTAGGGCTGCTGATTACAATGAAAATCTTCAGAGGACGGTGATTATGCAACTTGTACGATTAAAAAGAATGCCGCTGCAACAGCATTAAGGGTAAAGAAAGGGAAAAAGTACAAATTATGATTATGCAATATGTACTTTCACATATGCCGCTCATTTACTACTTTTTACAAAGAAGATAAATTCTCCGGTAAAAAAAGAATGAATCATATTTTGGTTTGTTTAAGGTTGTTCTTTTACTGGAGCACAAACATGTTCAAGCACGCACATTCTCTGATGTGAGATAATAAAAAAGGAAGATGATTGCGTGGGAATTGTTTGACACTGGTTTACACGAAGAATCATGATGATAATGACTATAGGACAAGAGATAAGAATGGACTGAAATTTGGTTTATTTCACTCATTCTCTCTAGTTTTCTCTAATTATATGACTTATTTAACAGGACTCTTCTGGAGTACCTTCTTCATTCTTAAAAATAAGACAACAATTGAAAAAGAACAGATTTCATCTACTACTATTTTGTTCATCTACACTCAAAGATACAAAGATCCGACGACATTTTTGAGAAACCCCTTCATTAATAAAAAGAAATGGAAAATGAAAGAAATACGGGAAAAGAACAAAAACAGCATTTATAATAGAGACGTAATAATAATGATGGTTTTGAAAGTTAAAGAAAAGAAGGCTGGGAAAATCCACCTGTGCCTGCACATTCTCATCTTTTTAGTTTTAGAAGAGGTACAAACTCAACAGAACTACTAGGACCAGCCTCAAATGATGAAAAGGAAACGTCGGACAGTTAATTTTTTCTCTTTTACTGCAATGCTGGGAAGAAACCAACCTATTTTTACGTAAAGGACGCCGCACCTGGATAATTTGCTCTCTGATCACAAGTAGATGATGATGAAGGAAGAGTGGGATTGGGATTGTACACTCACACATTGTGGCGGTTTTTTACTAAACGTTTGTGTTCGGTGATGGTGAGAATTGAGATGATTTTTTTGATGATTAGAAACAAAAGGTAATTTTGAATTATGCAATGTTGGTGGTACAGTTCCATTTTCACCATACACATACAAACAATCGTTTGACTTTGACTCTTGCTAGACTTCCCATAAATTTAGCGCAAAGGAGGAGTGTGCTTTGAGACAGGGATGATGATTATAATGATAATAATAATGATGAAGATGGCAGAAAAGCAAAAAAAGTGAATGAATGAAAGAAAAACTATAGCGATTATGACTACGAGTACTTACTCATTTGGCTTGATGAAGCCGTCGTCCGAGGCCAACCCCACTTCCGTTGGCGACGACGACGATACAAAAGAAGAAGAGGACATCACTACCGCCGACGAAGATTCTGGCGTCGATGATGATGATGTTGATGAGGGAGATTCACCGGAATCCTGCGTACTTTTTGGTGATGATTGTGATGATGAAGAAGTTGATCCTTCTGCTTGAGCTGTTGATGCCGACGAGGAGTCAGCAGTGGATGAAGATGACTCAGGTGTAATAATACTGTTATGGCCTTTGCCATTATTATGATCACTTCCATCACTACTATAAACACTTTCATTCTGATCTTTCTCCTCTTTCTTGTCCTCCTCTTCGTCAAACATTGCAGCTCGTTTCACTCGCAAATTATGCTTTTGAAGGACAGTCTCCCCAGGCAAGAGTTAA
>JAHZNK010000553.1:0-35231 GCA_027744615.1 Lepidocyrtus cf. nigrosetosus NNG-2020 | reverse complement strand
TACTTTCTCTATTCTCCATGTTCCGTCCTTTCTTGTTCTTTCTCTAATGCTTTCCTATCCAATTTATTGCAAGTATATAGAAAAGTTAAGCAAGTTGCTGTACACTACTACCCTCCCAATGTCAATTATGATTAATTTTATCATACGGGAAACATATTGAAAACTTTTCATCATGTCATAATTCAGAGAAAAAATTTGTTACGTGATCAAGGTCGATAAAAACAGACAGTAGAAGTAACAAATTTCTCCAAGTTCAATTCCCGAAACCATTTTCAACTCTTTCAACTTTGTTACTTTTTTTTGATAAGATCAGATAGTGCTACTTCGCGATTACTTTACTGATATGAAAACCTTGATTTTGTTTGTATTATAATTAAACTGGAAATTATTCATTTGAAGAGAAGAGAAAGCAGGGAAATGAAATCTTAATGAAAGTAAGTATAAGTTGCTATCACTGTAATAACCTTGTTGTAAACAAGTCTCAACAGCTTGCTCATTGGGTCCATTTATTCAAAGTTTATCTGAAGTTTGTTAAAATTCGTGCATAAGGATTAAGAAGCATAAAATTAATGTCCTAATAAATAATAATACTCGGCGGACACATGAATAAGACATTAATTTTTAGTTAAATATTAGCAACGACGTAGCGGAAGAAAGCAATATGAATTTAAAAACTGTACAATGTTATTTGGCTATTTGGCAGCCTCTTTCAAAAATGCAGTAGTAGACATACCGATAAAGCCCACAAATTCTCAATTCCAAAACTTTTCTTTGTTCATTCATTCTGGCTTTGTTACTGTTACTATATTAATGTATTTTATATAAATAATCAAAGATGTAAATATTATGTCTACCTATGAACTGATAAATACAAGAGAAAGTATATAGCAAAAACCACGAGGAAAATATAGGTTTTAGAAACAAATTCACCTTTCCACTCACTTCTTTGTTTTCTCATTCTTCTTCTCTTGATGATCCTGAGAGAGCAATTTTGGAGGTCCATGCACACAAGTTATTTATTTTCCTGGGCAAAATTTTTATCATCCAACAAGTACCTGAATTTATGTATTAATATCGGAATGGAAGAAAAACGGGAGAAAGTTGAGAGAAACTCCTTGCTATACTACTTATCATACGGATATCATACATTCTCTGTTCCCATTACTTACTTAAGAAGATGTGACCTTAACTGTGAGCGTACAGTTTGATTACTTTTTTAGAAAATATATTTATTCTTTTTCTTTCCACAAAAACGACTTATTATTATCAGGGTCCCCATCAGCTGAATCATCAAAGCAGGAAAAAAGCCTTCTGACTTTCCGCTTTTCTTCTCCAGTTCACCACCATCGCCGCTGCATTATCTTTCTTTTCGAGTGTGATTCAACTGGATAGAGAGAGCTCCTTCTGGAAGATCTGAATATCTATGCCAAAGCAATATCCTGTTACGGCTATGCATGACCACTTCTTTCCCATTTTCTCCACAGTCCAGAGAAGAGACACACACAAAGAGTGAACGTTTGGCTTCCTTTGGAATTCTCTTTTTTGGATGGAATGCCTTCTTTCTCCGACTTGGAAAAAAGTTTCGATATTGAATTGAGAGAAAAGGGAATGGAACTTCCTTTAGAACTTCCAGTTTGTTGGAGGGAATGAAAGAGACAAGTTCTAGGAAGAGGTTTTGGTGTCGCCAAGCATAATTTAAGGGGTGCATGGTGGCTCATTATTCATGGTCTGGAGATTAAAGGAATTAACTTTTCTCTGAGTGTTGTGATGTAAATATAGAGGGACAAACACAAATTTTTGAGGAAAAGTTGTAAAGCCAAATTGATACGTTAATGTCTGGTTTAATAAACTGTAAATAGTAAATGACTGTGGGGCTGTGATTCTATTTTAACTTTTTAAACGAGCAAGATTTGAATGCATAAAAACCTAGATCACTTTTTCTTTTTGCTGTTTATCATTCCATGCTTACTCGTTTTTGCAGCATTGTTCAGAACGAACAAAACTTTCTATTTTGGGCAACTTTTTTTGTTTTCTCTGAAATCTATTTCGAGAGAATGACAGTCATAAATGGAGACTAAGAAGTTAAGTGCAAGTGAACATGGGAAGTGAAAATTACTTGATATTTGCTGCTTGCCGTTAAAAGGAGTTATTTTCAATCATGTTATCATACTACTATTAATAATAAGTAATTTTAGCTGTGTCTTGATATGTTATATGTTACTACATAATAAGAGAAACGTGAATAACAAAGGGTTACCTGAACCAAGCCAACTTTAATTTATATGCAATGAGATAAAAAGCTTTGACATATAAGTTAAAAGCAGTAGCTTCTGTAGATGTGTGCTTGTTCGTAAAGCAAGTTTTTTAGTAGTCAAGCGTCAATAATGTGGAGTGAAAGATGGCTCAACTAGATACATATTTAGTTGAAAAACTTCGAGAAATTCTTGAAAGATTACACGAGAAAGGGAAATTTAATAAATTTTCAGATCAAGTTCCTTCTCATGAAGAACAAGTTGCTTTCAAACGATCTCCTTCCTTGTTCCCTTTTGCCCCGTCGGAAATACTTTCTCCAAGTGGAAGTGATGCAAAGGGACTAGAATCTTCAGTAGTGCAGTTTGATGAAGATGATGCAAGTGATCCTTTTGATTATGAAACGTATTCATCACCCCCTCCAACAAGAGACTATAGCACAGGCTATGTAACATTTAACAGTTCATTATCATCAGATAATTATTCAGATTCTTCGATTCCTTACGGTGTTAAAGTAAATTGTACATCTACGGCAGAAAATACATCTCATTATTTAAATCAAGAAAGTTTAGAAGAATTTGGCAAAGAGGAAAATTCTGTTGCTGCATCAGACCTTACAAGAAGTCTTCATGAGTTCATTCACATTTTAAAAATGTCTTTGAAGTCAGGTACAGCTCCGTTTTATACAAACTCGGAAGGAGTACTCCACCAGAAAGGTGGTCAACATAGTCAGCTAAATTTTGGAATGACTCACGAGTTTCCAGACTCTGCTGGTGGAAATCGAGGTAGTGCTGGAACCGATCCCTTTTCAGGAATTGAAGTGGCCAGTAAGACTAACATGGAATTCAACTTGACTTTGGATGATATCATCGACTTAAATAATTTATTGGAGGGGGACGACTACTCGTCTGGGATTCCTACTAAACATGTTTTTATTATTGCGACGTATTTCATTATTGCTTGTGTGTCAATCATTGGAAACCTTTTGGTTATTCAGGTAAATTATTCTGATTATTATTCTTATGAAAAACTCGTTCTAAGTTCGTAAATGAGATAACTATTTAATTTTTTGAACCAGTTGGTGATTAGAAGTCGAAGATTTCACACATTGACTCACGCACTGTTGGCAAATTTGGCTGCATCGGATTTAGTATTGGCTACAATTAATATTCCGTTTAGTGCAGCTCGTGTTATAATGACTGAATGGCATTTTGGTCCAGTGATGTGCCGAACTGTTCCCTTCTTGCAAGTGACGAGTGTCTACGCAACTTCTTTTACGATGGCTGTCATAGGTTTATTTCTTTTAGTTTTTTTCTTGCCAATATCCATTCGAAATAGGTTGCAGATGAATATAATACCTGACGCAAAATAAGCATACAGACGAGCATAAACTGACATAACAGACTTGATGTTTCAGTTTCTCTCAATTTATGTTTTAGATTTGTAATGCTATCTTATAAGTGTTCTTTTAGGCTTACCTTTTATAATGTAGTAACGTATTGAAAAAGTTAATGTTTGCAGGTAAATTCGGGCCATAATTCAAGTTTTGTTTATGTTTGTTATTTGTTTGATGTTACAATTTGATAACACTTCTTTTCAAAAGTTTTTTTTTTACTTGGAAAGAGCATCTTTGGAAGGAGCTGATTTATAGGTCAAGTTTTTATTCCAGACCAAAACATTTGAACTCAAAAACTTTAATTTTAGTTCCGGTTCTGCAACTCTAAACCGCTTAAAGCTTGAATTTAACTTTTTAACTTTATTTTCTTTGCTTTTAGCTGAGCTTTTGGCTAGACTATATGAATCCACGACGTAAATAAAATAGAACGTAGCATTAGTGCATTACCTAATAGTGTCTTATTTAACGTTATGTTTTGTACAGTAGGAAACGTTATCCATAATACAAAACTTTAGAACGCTTGTAATGTATGTTTTATATAAATGAGTTTAGAGTTTGACATTCTCTTAAAAGTAGTGACGTTGGATAAGAAAAAAGCTAAAAGAAATCTGCATTGTTTTAGCGATGGATCGCTATCAGGTAAGGGCATCTAATTACTTTGAAAATTTTACCTTTTTCCTTTATTATTTGGACATAATTGGATAGTAATTAAGCTATGGAATAATTTCGTGTTATAATTTACTAACTTTTCTCCAGGTAATAATGAACCCACTCGGGAAAAGTCTAAAATGTTCGCAAGGGGTACTCCTTGTGCTAGCAATCTGGATAATATCTGCGGTTCTTTCACTCCCATACGCTTTAAATCACCAGGTAATGAAAATGTCATTTTTTACTGTATAAATACACCTTCCCTTGTGCTTTCCGCTCTACAACCCTCGTGTAGAAAACCTTCGAAGAAAATGTAATTTATTCCTGCAGGAATCTGCACAAAGTAAGAGTATTCTTTCCCAGAAACGATAAAATTTAACGGCATATATAACGTCAAAGTTATTGTCTAACTTTTATAACGTAGCGATTGCATTGTCAGCAACTTTGTGAAAGCTCAAGAAAGCAATAAGGACACCCAAGAAGGTATAGCGATTGTAATTACGAAGGAATTCTAATTCATACTGTTATCCTAGACAAATATGAAAGAAGCTAATGCTGTTTTCTCTTAATCATCATCGTTATCATGCACACTTTCACTCCTATGATACTTAGGAGGACCGGAAGGTCACCAAAATATCTTTGTTCATTCAGCAGACATTCCACACTTTTTATCTTTTCATTTGTTACACATTCCCATTGAATATACCGTGAAGGGAAGCGAAAATGAAAGAAAGTGTGCTGATGAGAAGAATGCTTTGTGCAAGCTTAAGTTTTGAAAATATGTGACACAAAACTGAAAATTATTTGCATAAATCTGACACTTTTTTCACTAAACTTATCATTATCATTCTTTCTTTTCCACTTTTCCCTTTAAACTAAAAGAATTTTGCTTCTATCGGATTCTTAATAAGAATAATATTTGAATTTTTAACGACGAGACAGAAAAATGTTTGTAAAGTTGTGATTTCAATATTGGAATTTAATTTGTAAATGAAGACATAAATATGAGAATAAAGTTTAATAATATTTCCTATCTAAGGAAGTAACAACGTTATATTTTCTTTTAAAATGTTCATTTTAGGTGGTGAAAATATTAACGGTTCGCGTTGTTAAAAGATGTCAAGCAGAGTATGGATCCCCACGTGCAAGGCAGTTGCTAACTGTGGCAACTTTCCTGGCGCAGTATTTACTTCCGCTGGTGTTTACCACAGTGTCATATATTTCGATTATGAAACGTCTTTGGTATCGCTCCTCCGGTTTAGGTAATAATACTAATCAGAAAACATCGTTATTTTTGTTTAACTGTGCATTCAAGACGTTTTTTACTCTTTAGGATCAACTACACCTCGGCAAGTTGCAGCCCAATCACGCGCGAAACTAAAAACGATTAAAATGCTGATTTTAACAGTGATTTTCTTTGCTGTGACATGGCTCCCAATTCATCTATACCATTTATTCACTCAGTTTTCCCATATTCGTCCAAACTCCACAGCGATTTTAATTTGCCACATGATAGCAATGTCCAGCTCAATGTATAACCCGTTCATATTTTGCGGACTTAACGAGCATTTTCGCAGAGAAGCCGTGAAATGGCTTCGCTGTTTCCGAACCCGACGATCTCCAGTTGTGCATCCTGGAACGGAAGTGAATGGGATGTTGGCAAGAATGGATCAACAAGGCCAAAGGCAAAATATGTCGTCAACAATAATTCATACGACGCTGAGCTACAGAAGATCTCCACAACATCCACAAAGGTATACATCGCCCAGGTCAGGCAACCGACGAGGTTTTATAGCAGCTCCCCCTCCGACTGCTGCCGCAGTTTATATGACGCCTAGACCAGGCTCTTCTTCAAATCTTTTAGCGGAACGCGTGATAGGAAGTAGCCCTACCATTTCAAGGTTAATCACGAGCAGAGACTCTTCCTCACGGAATGAAAGTGGGGCTTCTACGTCGGGCGGTGCAGCTGTAGCTGTTGGATACCAACCGGAGTTAGTATTTCTCGTGAGAGACAGGATGCTATCACCCACAGACGATTTTGATGTGGAGGCTATGGACTCCGTAGAGGATGACATGAACGCTGAAGACTTTCTTGATAGTTTAGGAGATGAAATTAGCTTGTCTGCAGAGTATCATCGTGGGAATACTCCCGGAGTTAAGTCAGTAAATCAATATGCCAAAGATAGCATCGACATTGACGACAATCATGATGAAGATGTTGACGATGAAGTTGCCAAAGTGGAGAGTAATAGTAGCACAAGAAGGTCATCATCATTTGACCAGAAAATTAACGAAGAAAAAGATGAAATTGAAATGGAAAGTTAAGTTGTAGTTTATTGAAAGGATGGGGCTAAATGCAACATTTGCTAAAAAATCTTGTTATTGTAATGAAGCAGCTTTGTTTATGAAAATAAAGTTGATTATAGACTTGGTTTTAAAATTTACATCTTTTTATTAATTTTTTGTTGTGGCTTTTGTAGTTTTCATTAAAACTGTAAAATATTTCAACAACATGTTACAAATATGTATATTTCAACAAAACATTGCAGAAAAGGCAAAAAATTATACATTTAATAATAAGATTAGGTAATAATAATAATGATAATAATAATAATACGTAAATATAATATTAATTAATAATAATACAGTACATTCATACTTAAAGGAAAAGGATGTTTCATACATTTTATGATAAAGTTGGTGGTAGTCTAGTGGTTATGATGATGGTGTTACTGGTAAAACTTATACATTTTCTGATATTAATTGACAGTTCTTTAAAAACGGTTTAGAAAAAAAAACAATTTCAATATTTCTTTGCTTATCTTTCTAGGTTAAAAATGGTATCAATGTATGTACGCTACTCTATTATAAAAGTATACATTTAGGTGTAAACCTTGTAGTTATGTAACTCTAACTCTTTTGTGCATATTTAATCTTCCTGGTTAATCATTAACTAAATTGTGATTTCAGTTAATTGTATTTACAAAAACATAATAATAAAAGTAAATGGTGAAAGTACTTCCATTTTATTTTGAAGTACTTAAAATGGTTTCATGACTGACTAGCAGCAAAACGATAAAGATTAAAAATAATATAGTTTTAAAAATGTACTATTAAAAGAGTACGTATCTTGTTTATGATGACGTAACTATTATTTTTAATAATAATTCACTTTTTGTCATGCAATCCACTCTTTTGTTCACAGGGATATCATATTTAAGTCATTGTCATGTTTAAAATAATTGGTATCACGGAAAAATACATTCTTTCTTATTTTCTTCACCTTTTGCTATAAGTTCGCTCAATCAAATTTCCAAAACTTATTAATTTTTTAAACTTTTCTCTACGCTTTATCGTTTTTGTAAACAGGGATGATTTAATCTGAGATTTAAACAATGCAAAAGCAAAGGGGAAATGGCTTCTAATCGTTTCAGAAATGTGTGGATTTGCGTTAAGAGAATTAAATGAGGAACTTGTAAAAATGGATGTGTTCAGCACTGACTGACTAGACAAAAAATAGAGTCCCCGCCATTTTTTGTTTGTATAAAAATCGAACTGAACAAAAATGTTAAGATCACCAGCATACTATTATTATTTAAAAGTATCTAGAAAATGGATAACTCAAAAGTTCATGACTTTCAAATGTCCTTGATAAGTATTATGTTATCCATATGTAAATAAAAAGGGACAATTTTGAAAATTTAAAAGACTCGGTGGGAATGTTTTTGAGGGGTGAAATTATTACGTAAATGATGGCACTGGATTTAAAGTTATGAGATGACATTTAAAAGAAAAACCAACAAAATAAAACATAAAAACAGTTAATGAACTGACAAAATTGAAAGGAAATTGTAATACATGGTTTTAAAAGAGATTCTCTTGAAGAAAAGGTGATGTTTTTGCATGTGGTGATAAATTAACTAACTACTCTTACGCGCTTGTATAATAATAATGAAATCCATTGAAAAGTTTTCCTTTGGAAAGCAAAATATATCTGTCTCTCTCCCTCTTTCTCTTTATAAAGCTTTAAACAAAAACACAATAAAATCCTATTTGGCAATTGATCATGTAAAAGAACTACCAGAAAATATAAAATTGGTATTTATGTATATTCACTATATAAGCTCTTTGCTACTCCTTTTGTCTTTCTAAACTTATCTATTCAAAAACTATTAGTCAAAATATGTTATTAACCTACACTGCTACGCACAAAAACTTTTTAAACAATTGTACACAGTTTGAAGAATAAGAGCAAAATAAGATTGACTCGGATTCTCCAAAAGAGAGATAGAAAGAGAAAAAGTATACCAAAATTGGTGCATAAATTATAAATATCAATAAAATACTCAACTATGTAGGTAAATGTGTATCGTTAAGATTACAACGGAAATGCTGAGTTCTGGAAGGGAATCTTTAAATGGCTTCAGAAAATATCTGCTAATTAAATCTAGCTCATTGTTTGCAATTTCTGTATGTGGTTGTATGGTAAATGTATTTACATGATTTCATGTTTTACATAATACACTTTCAATTTCTAAATTAGTTCATTTTCTTCTTGCCTGCACTAGGAATCTAAAAACAAAAGCTAAAACTAAAAATTGGTCTCAATATCTCCATATATTTAATAGTTATATCGACAATTGGACGATGAGCAGAGCATCATCAACACCAAACCGATACTTGTTACTGGTTCCTCCTAACAAACAATGAGATTAAATAGCCTTAACAACCCTCCACATGTTTAAAATGTGTATCAAAAGAAGGAGGTGTTGTTTATGGCAAAAAATAAGTCTTTGTACAAAAAGATCAACAATCGACTGATAAGATGATACACGGAGTTTGTAGGTATGTTTAATGTTTTTAAAAGCAGCTCATTTTATATAGTTTAGTGTTGACCTGCATTACGCTTCTCCAAAATTGGGCAACTGCTTATCGTTGACTGACATTTGACAGATAAAGCTGTGGAGTTCATCAAGGGAAAGTCTTTTCCATCTGGACCCTTTTTGGTTGTTGCAGGATCGTCATTTCTTGGTATCGCCAATATCTAAAGAACAAGACGAATATAAATTAATATTTTAAACATAATTTTTGTGGCCGTTTGTTCATAAGTAAGATTTTGTGGAAGAAAAATAGGGAAACGTAGACTTACCTCATATTCCTCAGGGCAAATGGTAACAGCAGCCTTGCCAACAAGGTCGGGTAGTTCAGCTCCCTCAACCTTATGTAAATGGAAACAATGAACAAGTGAGGTAAAGAAGAGGAAGTTTCTTGTTTTGCTAAAACATCTCCAAGGCACATCCTCCTTCCAACGCCAAACGGCATCCAGTAATCTGGTTTAACGACTGATCCAGAAGCGTCTAAAAATCTTCTGGGGTTGAACTCTTCAGGGTCTTCCCAAAGCTCTTCGTCCATTAACACAGAGTAAATATTTGGAATGATTTGAGTATCCTTTGGAATGACGTGACCGTCAAGAATAACTTCCCTGTAAGAACAAGAAAAATATAATTGTAAATACGCATGAAGGAATAAAAAGCTATTTAGGTAAGTTTGTTTAGAGCAAAATGAAGAAGGTTACGGAGAAAAATGCTTACGATTTGTAGTGATGTAGTAGTAATTAGTAATAATAAGAATAAAAGCTTGAAGGATCTTACTTTGTGGTGCAGTNGAAGAAGGTTACGGAGAAAAATGCTTACGATTTGTAGTGATGTAGTAGTAATTAGTAATAATAAGAATAAAAGCTTGAAGGATCTTACTTTGTGGTGCAGTGAGTAGTACCAAGTGGAACAACGCAAGCTCGTCTGAGAACTTCATACATTACTGCTTCAGTATAAGGCAAGTAAGGCATATCATCAAGGGTGGGAAGTCTTTCTCGTCCGACAACCTACAAAAGTGAAGAGAAAAAGAATGGGTTAAATATTAGCATTTTATGAGCAAGTTAATCAGTTCATGAAAAGATTCCACTCCATCAATCAACTTTCCTCTTTCTCTGTTCACTTAATTATCTAATATTATCCAAGGGCAGGTGCAACTTGCTTCAGGTATCAATAGCATCATAAACCTAATACTCGAGTCAGTTCCTAATCATAACCGTCTTCAACATCATCACACAGCCAGTTTTTGATGTCATTTCACCCAGATTTTCAAAAAAAATCATCATTGCCAAATATCGTGATAATCTTCAATGAAAAAATGAATGGAGAGAGAGGTCTGAATGGTAAATGAAAGAGATTAAGAGAGAGGAAAGAAGAGGATTTTGTAGAGAAAGAAACAAGGAAAAACATGTACCTGGTCAAGCTCGTTCTGAACGTTTTTCAGTAGAAAACAGAAGACATCATATCGACTTTAATAATCAATTAAATCATAGTTTTTAGCGTTTTTTTAATTCAGAAAAGTCACAAGGCAGATTTAATAGAATATATGAAGAGGTACAATATACATGCAAATGAAAAATTGATAATCTCCTTCTGATAGAAATGTTGAGATGTTAGATAACAAAGTATGCTGATATGTAACAGCGAACAGAAAGCCCTATCATTTTTTCTATTGAACAATCAACATTGTTACAAAACGGTGTCGGCCAGAACAACTACTGCTGTTGTCGAAGCTGCTACTTTTTGGCTCTTTGTACAACCTTACAAAATCTTCGACAAGTTAATAAGGTACCTGACAATTTTTTCAGAGACACCATCATCACTGCAAAAGTTATTTTTTATCAAATCATTTCTATTGAAACTTGCATAGTTGGTATAAAAACTAAAGCGTTTAGAAAAATGTTGATGATGAGCAAGTTAAATCTTGTTGATTTTATCACCGCCACCAATCGTTATGTTTGCAACTATATGAGCTACTAATGTACTACTAACTGACTTTTTGGGTAGCTTTCATGAATTGTTGTTGTTGGTGATAGTGAAGAGAACGATGTTGATGATGATGACTGTTATGAGATAACTAATGTGTAACAAGGCAAATCAGGTACCATAAAATTAGGAGGAAAGGACATTGTCGCTCATTGTTTTGTGTACATTGTTGTTGGATATCGAATACAAGATTACATTTTATTTAAGTTTTTATGTGGATTCTTTTTCTGGCAGTTTATTTTTTAATCTCACTCGTTTTTTCTAATAAATACTTTTTTGCCTTTGCCTTTTGCTGTAACCCAAGCCCGTAACCCAAGTTATTTAACTTTTTAGCCAGTATTAATCCTTTTTGTGAAAAAGGTCCTCATTCATTCTGGTTTTGGTGTCAAAAGTAAAAATATGATTATCAAAAAATAACTATTTTTGTGGTAGGTTAATCCTATTGGATTGGATTAGTCTGAGACTTAGAAAAGCATTTCCTTGTAAAATCGTAATAGTCAGCTGAATATTTTTCTTATGAATAAGTAGTTTAGACTAAACTGGGATCAATATTCTCGTAAAAGTAAGTCAGTGTGTGAGGAGAGTCATATGTCATGACCAAACTTGATAAAAGGCTTACGAGAAGGATTAAAAAGATTACAATGTTATATTTACCTGGATCCTTTCCTTCAAAGAGAGACTCTTCACGACCTTCTGCCTTGGCTGTTTCTATTTCGAGAAGGTAACTATCCACGACATCACGAAGATTTGAGGGATCAAACGTACGTTTGTGTTCTTCCACGATTTCCCGGAAAAACCCGGCCATTTCAGCACGATTCTACAAGAGGTCAAAAAACAATAATGCGTTTAAAATATTTTTTAAAAGGAAACGTTTTCATTCATTCATAAATTCCATTTTTCATATTAAAAAGGCTCTTTCTTTCATCTTCCTATATTTCCATGTAAATTTTGCCTTAATTTTAGACACAAGTACATACTGTTTTGCATTCCTTACCTGGTGAATTTTAACGTTGATTTCTTTAATATCGGGGAGATATTTTAAACTAGGGATGAAATTTGTGGAGCCAGTGGAAGTACAAAGCCGGAAACCTTCTTCAATCAGTGCGGTAAATTTCATGAATCTTGCATCATCACAGGTGAAACGCACGCTCATTAACAAATGACAAATTACGTTGCTAATTGAAACGGTCAAAATATTTGACAAGTTCACCGGTTCTCCACGCTGACTAAGCATAGTATTAAGGAATTCATCTACCTCAACCTAAAACAGAAGAGAAATGAAAAAATAATATAAAGATTTTCAAGAACATTAAAATATTTCAATTGAAATTCATATAAGCTGATTGTAGTAGCGTGCTCCTGCAGAGGGAAAAAAGATTAAGGTCAATCACTCTAAAAAACTCACCATTATTCTCGATTCCAGTTGCTCTTTGCCCCTTCCAATTTGTTTCATCCCGAAGCCACGAAGTTGCTCGTGCAAAAATTTCCGTTGCCCCTTCCACAATTTCCCGTCAACATTGATCAGACCTGAGATAAAAAACAAGGATTGTTTTATAGTAAAAACATACATACTTGCAATACTCTTTCGAAGTGTGAATGGCATCCAGCAAGTAGACAAAGTTATGCAAAAAAACATGAAAGGCTCTTCTTATAATTCAACGATAAGCTTTATTATTTTACGTATTTGCTCTTTTACGCGTCGCCCACTCCCGCATAAAACTGTTCTTTGAACTTTGGAGTTGCTCATACTCTCCCTCTCGTATTTTATCCAGAGAGGGAGAAAGAAATATGTAAATCAGGATGCATTTTCCCACCTGTAATGCAGGAAAGGAGTAAAAAGTTTTCAATGGCAGAGATAACGAAAACATGTAATCAATTAACTTCAGAAGAAGTGGTCAATGGACGTTCTTGGACATTGTCCGATGGAATTCTACAACAGCCTAGCCGTCCTGTCGTCGTCTCAAGACCCGCTCCTTTCTTCCAAACATGCAAGTGTAATAGTCGTAGTAAGTAAACTCGGGTCAAAATCTAACTCATTAATATTGAAAGAAAATGTTTTCTACAAATAGTTGTAGACATAGTGAGCAAGAACAATAGTTGGTGATATATACCTGCTTATCATCATGCTTAACCAACAACCCGCGCTTAATAGGGAGGACAACAACTTTTCCCCGAACGTTTTCACATTTGCCATAGCAATTCTATTTTGCGATTAAAGTATGAAAAGTAAGAATGGGAATTTGATGCGAGACGGTGCATTAATACTACAACATTACTCCCTACAAAAAATCTATCCACATTCATTGCTCTTATTTTAGATTCGGAAAAATATGCAAGTTTTCTAAAAAGTTGTCCATTATATCATCACAATGATGACAGCTAGTTCCAGTATTACTACATTTCTACTACGATCATTTATACTACTACTCCCAGAATATATTTCGTTTTCTTCTAGCTTCTTCTCGAACAAGACCGCTTATTTTTTTACTATAATAGAATAAATTTTAGTTAAAACTTTTATATAGGGACGACTATCCTCAGATAGAGCTCATCCAAATGAACATCAATATCATGTCAGGAATAATGTTTTCTCGTTTCTCTGGTCAAAACTGAGTTTCCTACTGATGGAAACTTGCCTTGTTTTAAAAGATTTTTGCCCGCCGAATAGTAATAATGGGAAGCATGTCCTCTTTTTCAGCATCATCATCATCATAGTCATCATTTATCTAACGTAACTCAACTAAGCGGCACCACCAACCTAACCCTTCTATTTTCATTTCTTTTCTAAAAAACGTTCTTTTTCTTATCTCGTTGAACCCTAAAAACCGCTGGATATTATCGTGCAAGAGATTAAAAAACTTTGTAGGTATGCGTACGTGCACTAAAATGAAATAAATGTGATTTTGTATGTAGTGGATACATATTCTAGTTTAACTCTTTCACATAAATTCCTATTAAGTATATATTTATTTTAACTTGGGTGTTTTAGGCATAAGCACCTTTCAATAAATACCTCTACTCTGTTGATGAACCCACCTGCCTTTACAACGTGTGTTGACTGCACTACAAGTCATACGTACATATTAAAGCTCTGTTGGGCCCAAGTCGTTTTTTCGAAGCCGGCAGTAATCTGGACTTCCACCCAACAAGAAGCAACAATTACGAGTGAATATTATTATCTTCTGCAAAACGAAACAACGACAGAACAGAAGAGCCTCTTCTAGTAAAAAAGAGATAAGAGAGAGGATGGGACGGACGACGTCCGTTAAATGGAGAAATAAGTGTAGTCAACTTTCTTTTCATTTCATTGGAAGAATTACTACTTCTGGAAGGGTCACTGCCCTGAACCTTGCTCCTGCTCAAGTCAGATATTTATTTTTTATTCTTAGTTTTCGACGTTTCTTTCCTTCACACACGTATACTTAAGCCCTATACGATTTTTTCTCCTTTTTACAGATTATTTTAAAAGTAGATTTATTAAAGGAACAAGTTAAAAAGTTTAATGATGACGACGGTAATAATAATAGCAAAAAGAAGAGATTTTCCCTCCGAACAAAATAACTGAAAGAGATGATGACGATGATGATGGACATGTGTATGTTGGATGAGCAGTGTTTAGTCTCCAGAGATTATCTATTTATTACCATCGTCCTCTTATCCTCATCAACATCAGATTAAGGAACATTATTATCTGAAGAGGAGACTCCTGCAATCACGTAGCCATCGCCATCCACTTCTCCTGACTCAATCTAAGAAAGTACACTGTAATGGCACTCTCAGTACGCAATTTATTTTGATAAAAAGAACAGATTTTTCCGTTTTTAATAATGCAATGCACCCGAGCTTATAAAAGACATGAAAGAACCACATTTTCGTATTTTTTCACTGAATGACAGCAACATTTGCATTTGGGAGGAAAATAAAAGCCACGTCTGCGTCTGGCAAGGAAGTTCTAATGCCACTTTACTTACTCTTTTACTTTACTATGATGCGTCTTGCATGCGTAACAAGTATTTTTAAGACCATATTTGACCGGTACTATGACGGTGCACTGCACCTGGTTGAACCACCACGTTGCCTCCCTGTTTTCCCTGCCTCGCTTCTTCCAGTGATAAAAAGAATGACGAAAGAAGAGTTGTACGCGGATAACAATGACCTTGATGATGATGATGACGATGAGTAAGAGTAACTTCATTAAAAAGCGTTTCTTTTACATTCTATTTCAGTAGTATTAGTGAGTTGATATGCATAGTACCTACTGCTTATCAATTTGCCCCACATGGGACGCAAGCATGGCTCATGTAAAACAGGATGGACGGACCATGCTTTTCTTTCTGAAAACTGGAAAATGACTGATTAGCGGGATGAACAATGGCAACCATTGTGTATGTAAAATGATGACTAATACTTCAGTAAAAGTTTGTCATGTAAAAAATGTGTTTGGGAAAATTTTTACAATTATTTATAAAATGCTCACATTCATTTGCCGTCAAAAGTTGTATAAACATAAACAAATGAGCATTGTAAACAATATTATAATAGCAAATCGGCTACACAACATTTTCTATCAACAGGAATGAGGAGCGCGCGATCATACACAACCTCACACACTTCGGCAAATTGTCAAATTTGCCTGATTGCTTCAATAATGCTGTTTTATGTTACTGCATTCGTTGTTGTCAAGAAAATATTCAATATAAAAAAGAAAACTATATTATTATATAATAAGAAAATGACAAACAAGGGTGTGTTCATGCCTAACGATGTATAAATGAAAAAGTACGCAATCACGACAGGAGGAAACCCTGACGACTTTTTGGATTCATTTAGTAATCTTCCTTGACTATCTAGTTTCGTTAGCGGAAGGAAGTCGTTCTTTTCTTTTTCATTGCAGCTGCTACTGTTATTGCGGCAGTTGTATGAGAGCAATAATGGAAAGCCTGTCTGGCAACGCTTGAATTATTTCATGCGCGTCTATATTTTAGAACAAAAATTTCTTTAATTTATTCATTCTCGTGTTCCTGATTCAAATTCAATTAAAATTAGGAATTCCCATTAAGCCAGTTTTCTCAATTTGCCCCGAACCAAAGCATTTGTGAAGAGATATTAACACTCCGTTAAAATAACAATGGCCACCGCAATTTGATTGAATCTATGTAGAACATCAACATGGATTTGTGTTTAAAATGTGTATAAAACAGCTAAACACCTATCTAAATATAGGCTACTGAGAGAGAAGTGAAGAAACGCGATACACATGACAACAAAGAGGCGATGATGATTAGCGTAATAACAGGTATCAAAACTCATCCATTCATTTACCTTTCTCACATTATGTGATCGTCGTTACAATAATCCACTTTGATTATTTATGATCGTACCGACAATGAGCATAAAATATGTAGAAGGCGTTTGCGCCTGTTAAATCTACTATATCAGAGTAATTATACCATGTAAAATCACACTTAATAGTATTACTCATTTGTCTGTTTTAATTGACAAAAGTAAAACAAATATATGCTCAATAAAACTCAACAAAGCACTTTTTTGTGCATGCAAAGATTGTTGCCATTATTATGCTATTTTAATAAAGTTAATCAAAAGAAAGAATTGCTAAAATAATGCTTACCGAATCCTTCAATAATTTGGGAAATTTCATTTTCGGGGCGACCAGAGAAGCATTCTTTACGGAATGCACTGCGAATGGCTCTGTAGTCACTTAGGACGACAATGAGATGAGATCCAAACCGGAAAGAAAATGTGGACCCGTACTTCCTCTTGAGATTAGTGAAAAGAAGGTGAGGAGGAGTTTTAACAAACGGAAGGTAACCAAGGAAAGGAACACCCCAAGGTCCAGGAGGTAACTTTCTCTCCCGGAGAACAACTTGTACCCCTCGGATGACGACTAGGAGGAAGCAAAATAATGCCAAACTCCAATCAAGATCACCCCTCATATACCCCCAAACTCTTTGGATTATTGCCCACGTAAATGACATGATGATAAAGTTAATGAGAATTAAAAATTAAAACAACAAAATAATTAAACTGTAACAAACAAAAGTTTCCTAATTCATTACACTTCACAAAACATTTGTTTGTAGTTTCGTTAAAAAAATGTCACACTTAAAAAATCACAAAGCGGTCATGTAAATGCCCAAGCCTTTTCATTTAAAGCTTGACCCTATTACTTAAATCATGGAGTATGAGTTTCTCTCGTAGTTTAGGTAAAAATATCAAAAAACGTTTCAGACTAGACTATAGTTTTTCTTCTATTTCTTTGTATCATTTGTCCCAAACTTCTCACAACAATCACTATTTGAAAAAATTGTTTTTTCTTACATTTCTTGGGGTGACGCGTGCTTTATTGTAAGAAGCATAACAGAAAAATAGCTTCAATGATAGAATAAAATAGTTCAAAATAATAATCTGTAACAATGTTATTGTTTCTCGTTAAAGTTCTACTTTGGACAAAATGTTGCCGTAATAGTAAATAAAAGGATGGTAGCTGCAGTTAGCCAAACAATCTACAAAACAACTAGAAAAAAAGTAAAGGTAAACTTCTTTTCAGCTCTTCAGCTCTCTTTTCTAAGCAACTCCTTCTTCAGATTACTTCTCGCAACTCAACAAGTGTTTCTTGATTCCACTTGGTTTTATGCGTGCCTTGCCTCGTCTCTCATTTTAGCTCGCACCAGCAGCAATCGCTTCAGCTTCAGTGGCTTCAGCAGCAATCACTTGGAGAGATATAGAAACAAGAAGGAAAGGAGAATGGTTACGCTCACTTATACAAAAACGGCACACAACTTCAAGCATTGCTTTTTCTTATATTTCTTTATACAAAGTTTACACAGGGCTGCAATGAAAGAGAAGCTAAAAACGATGTCTCTCTGCTAAATTTCTCTCTACTTTTATGCCGAGGATGATTGCATAGAACTCTGAGGAGAGACCACGATTATCTGAGAGAGCCTTGCAGGCCCTCAATGCCTTTTATAGTCCTTAAATCAGCTGACCGACTAGCTCCAACATGCCTGGCCCATCTGAAGAACCCTTTGCCCTTTAACACTTTTGTTTTATAGTTTATCACAGCCGCAGTCAATTTGTCAATTTATCTGGTACTGGCTACATGTAATTGTCACTCGTCTTACTTCTCTGTGGATAGTTTCGTATTCAACATTTGGAGGCAAAGGCTTTTATATAGTAGAAAAAGAGGAGGAAAGATAGAATGAACTTTTTTCTTAAGAAACCCCTACGTTTAGCTGTTATAAAACACCTTCAGCTCATTTCATTTTTCTTAAATCGTTCATAAACACATCTTTAAGTACGCTAGATTCATACGTCTCTGCTGGGAAGTGCTGAAATGTCTCCTCCTCCTCTAGCAACCTTAACTCTCTGGCCTTTTCCTCTATAATAAAAAACAAACCTTGGCTTTTTGCTTCCATTTTATATAAAAAGGTTAATTTTTGCCAAATTTGTACTTGTCCATTGAAATTTGTAGAGAAAAGCGTAATAGGATTTGCCAACTTGAGCCACTTTTGCTTTATCATGCTGATATCATAGATGGGTGAAAAAGGATTCATTTTATTTGATGTTGCTTTCGCTGATAGTGTTGTTGAAGCTTTTGCTGGAGAGGGAAGTGAAGTCGCTTCTTTTACAACAGCTTCATAAAGCAATAGAGATAGTGATGGTGATGATGATGAAAGTGGAAAGCATGGTATAATGATGCTCACTCCGTTTAAGATGTTCAGTTGACTGCGGACTCTCGATTTCGCAGCAACGTTTTCTTCCCGAAGCGAGGGTACGCTTCACGTGCAGCATTTTCCCTAGAAAAAGCGAATTGTTTCAATACTATGTCAATGAACAGCGTTATGATTTAAAATATGCCCTGATTTGACAATGCTTTATGTTTTTCATTATTAAACATTGTTTTTAGAAAAGTATGAGTTGTCTAGCCAGCTATAAAATCTGTTTCCTTCGTTGTAAACTCATGTCAGAGTTCACGATTTAAATAGAAATGTCTCAATTTGCCCCAAAATGAGTCATTATACCGAAATCAAAGCAAAGCTATGAAATTTTAGCCGAAAAATTAATAATAGTTAAAATATTACTTTGAATTGTTTACCTTATCAATAATGGAAATGACGGTGTAAGCTAAACAAATGATTTTTATTTTCTTTTGGTGATTAACGCGATGATGATGACATAACGCTGGGATGTTGTAGATATAATGAAAACGAGCAATGTCCTTGAGAGAAACAGGCAAGCGTTTTTTTTTTGTTTATTTACACAGTTTATCCTTCATTGCACATTTTCGAAAAAGGAATGGTTAGATAAAATTGCGCATTCATTATGAACCTTTGCATACATGCAATTTTGCAAGCAACCCGATTTAGTTTCTTTCACTTTTTAAACAAAAACTCTGCAAATTGCAAAGCAAACTTTTGCAACAAAAAATCTGGATGATAATAATGATGGTAGTTTTATCAAATCGTAATAAGTAGTCATAAAATA
This sequence comes from Lepidocyrtus cf. nigrosetosus NNG-2020, assembly GCA_027744615.1. NCBI lineage: Eukaryota > Metazoa > Arthropoda > Collembola > Entomobryomorpha > Entomobryidae > Lepidocyrtus > Lepidocyrtus cf. nigrosetosus NNG-2020. The sequence goes on along the minus strand of JAHZNK010000553.1, from coordinate 15,575 downwards.
GTGCAATATATTTTTTAATATTTTTCACGTGTCTGGAATGTTAATGTTCCTTTCCTGATTTTCCTCCAGATAATTCAATGAACCAGCTACAAATCTAAAACAAAGGATATCAATGTTCTGAGCAAGTTAATGAATGAAATCGCATTAAATAATATTACGTATTAAATTAACACCTTATACGTTTAATACAGGGATTAAAAAGTATATTTAAGAATGAATGAATCTAATACAAATTGCTCTTACAATGTTGGAAATAAAGAGAAAGATAATGATATAAGAAGTGTGAAGTAGTTAATTTTTATCAGTCATTATAGTAACTAGACGGATTCCACAAAAAGAAATGACGATACACTATCAGACTGTCATGATCATCACCATCAGCAACAACATCTTCAATACCAAAACAGAAAGGACTGTTTAGGAGGGGTCCACAAAATCTTGTTAAACAATGTAAGTCGACTTATACAACAATTGGCGGCTATAATCTCAACTTGTTACGTATGTAAGGAGCATTATGAAGGTAGCAGGAGATAATCAGTTGCATATGCATTCAGATATCAAACTGGGGAAATAGACTAATAGAATGTCGCATAATTTAATTGATGCCTTAGCAAAGTATGTTGTTGCTGAGGTGGTGGTGTCGATGTCGATGATGATAATGTTGATAGTTTACTTGTCGAAGTGGTTGTAAAGTCGTTTATGTGTGTAAATATGTGTAAGTGTGTGTGTGTGTCTTTAAGAGTTCAACGACCTCGTTCTTCTTGTGCTTCGTACCTTGCGAATGAGCAGTTACTTTAACAAGACAATCATCAGCATCATCGAAAGATAAACAAAAATAAAGAAGTGTACCACCACCGAAAGCTCAATATATTTTTATACAATGTAATAATAACAATATGAGTAACAGTAGTGCTTATACATCAAATACGCTGATACTTTTAAGGATGGACAGACAATATTAGTCGGACAAATGAATTATTATAGAATCATTGTTGTGACTATGATACTAATATGAGTGATAGGAGAAGAGAACTGCTTTGTCCGACAAAAATCTCCTTTTCATACCTTCACTCTGTTTTGTTGCTCTATTATGATTTTATGATTGGGTATCTGTATCATCATCAACATTTTGTTTGCAGAGAGGGATCCTTTTGTCATTTGCCATAAGTGCTTCTTAATTTTATTTCTAGTAAATTGGCCACTTTTATACACACATAGAGACAAAGTTTACGGATTCTTTATGCATCTTTATGGATTACGCATTGTAAATGTAAACAACCATTGTTGTGCATTGTTACATATTAGCAGATGCAATAAGAATAGTTAGGTTGATTCATTCTACTTGTTATCTGCTTACTTTTTTAGATGCATGTGCTTAAATTATACAGAGAAGTGTACACTATATAATTTTGATGGCTTGCGGAGGGTACAGGGTACACATATAAGGTGAAATGGTGGTGACGATGATGATAATTAGTTTTCTTCTTAAAGGAGGTAGTGAGGAAACATTCTCAAGCCAAAAAATATTACTCATATTTTCTCCATAGTTGTTTCCTGGCTGGATATAAGCATAAAAATAGCATTGCAAAGGAGTTTCTTGATTTTAATATAAGAAGTCATCGCTGAAAAGGAAACATGAATTGCTCATATTGTTTTTCTTGGAGAGGTTACTGTCACACATTTTATTTAATGGTTGTTCAATTGAAAAGAATCGTATTTCATTACCGATCACGTACCCTTTTTAAAATGAACTGTGGGTAAGGAGAAGTGTAATATAAAACTAAATCTGTGTCAATATACTTTGGCCTGGTTTTGTCTTTCTCGGAGAAGCACTGCGTCTGCCATTAACCCCCACCAGCTTTGTAATCGTAAATGAAAGCAATGAATCCGACCAAATCCATTCCTAAGACGATGGCTTTTTTCAGTCTTGTACTGTTCCCAATACCATTTTACAAACAGAGTCCATTGACTTTTTAAGGTTGTTGGGTTTTTATTGCCAAAACACACGGACAAATCAAAACGGATAGCTGAGAGAGAGCCCGGGAATGATTTTTGGCGGTTTTTGTTGAGTGTACAACATACGCTGTTGGGATGGTTAGAGAAATGAAGCGAAAAAATAGGGGCTTGCCTTTCTCTTGTTAAGAGAAACGTGATTGTGGGATGACGCTCGGAATGGTACATAGTACATAGTATAGGGATGATCCACTCTGCAAAATGTAATGGGCTCGCTTTTGTTATGAATGGGATTTGCAAAAAATGCGAAAATGGTGAGGTTGACGATGGAATGTTGTTCAAAGTGCATCATTGCAGTTTTTGTGCAGCGATGTAATAACAAATGATGATGATGATAAAAAGTGTGATAATAATGAAGTGGTAAAAATGGTGAGCAAACTGATAGTAAAGATGATTATCAAAAAGGGAATTATCAAGAGGGGATTTGTAAGTTTGTTGATAAGTACATTGCACTACGAGAAAATAGAGGAGAGGTTACCAGGACATTGACAATTTTGTAGGAAACGGTGACAGCTTCTTCAGAGAGGTGCTTGTCAAGTCGAAAGGAAAAATATAAATTTGCCACAAATTCGATTCGAAACGAAACCAAACCCCCTCATTGTCTTCCATTAAGTTGATTGACCCTTTGCTCTGGTTACTTGAAAAAGGTTAAATAGAGACAGAAGAGCCTGATGATGCTCAGAATGATGATGATTATTAATATTGTTACCAATTTTTTTACAACTGCACCACCGTTGCTGCAGCCGCCGTTAAAATCTTTTAGTGCCAGCTTTTTTAGTGCAGAAGACGAAGAAGAAAGGGTGCGACAATTTGGTATGTCGCCTTCCTGATAGTACTCAAAACAGATGAAGAATCCCTTCAGTTCCTTGACAATAATATTGCTATCATACTACAAAAAATGTTCATCTTTTCTTCATTCACTTTTTTCTGCTTACACCTTCCTTACTGCAAATTCACACAAAAAGTAGAAAACTGACTTACATACTTCCGTCCTCCTTTTTTGCGTAATAACCTGCAAACCTACCAAGCCCAGCCAATCCTACTTAAGCAGCAAGTACGGCAACAAAAAAAAGAGATTAAAAATTCAATGTTAAATTAAACTGCTCTAATTCCGCACAATCTCATCAGTCAACTACAAAACAACATCATCATCAGCAAATCTAGGTTTACTTTGCTTGTTTCTTTCATTCACCCTCATCATCACATCAAGCCCTTACCTATACCAAGTCATATCATCTTCAAAATCTTATCCAAAGTGTCAAAACGCTTTTTGCTCAACAATAAATCTCTGCTCTACTACACCCCATACGTAACTTGCTAAACAATAATCAATCATTTCGTGTCTGCTTTTTAACCAGTAATAACCCACCGAATAAAAAATTCCGCTCTTACTTGGTAAAGAGGTGTCAGTGTGTCTTTGTGCAAATCCCTGCCTTCTTCGTCTACCTACTGCCCTATCGATTCTTAATTAATGACGGAGAAGTTGCTGATGATGAGGATGACGGGTGAAGTACTTGATATTATCTCTCTCTTTCTATCGCTCCTGTTGACATAGTCTCCTTTCTTTTATTTGTTAACTTCGAATGTTGTTTTCGATTATACAAAAGTCGATTAATAATAATAATACTGCCATCATAACATAATCATCATCGTCAACAGCATCGACAATACTTCGAGCCTCACTGACACAACACACATTAAATTTGTGCTGAACTTAAAAAAGTGTAATGAACTTTTGTCACCCTTTGCAAAGCTTTACCTCAACTCAACACCGCCGCCACCACCACTTGCTATACTACTTCTTCTTCTCCTCCTCCTCCTCATATCTTTCTTACTGTTCATCATTATCGTGATCTTCTAGCTAGTTATGCGCTTTGTTATAGTTATAACTCTTTCAAAAAATAAGACGTCTACTTTACTTACTTTGTTAACTACCCCGCCGCCACCACCGCCATCACAAAAGAAGCTATTTGCTATTATTACATATTATGATGATGATATTTACAAAAGTTACTGCATTTTTTATTTAATCATTGGCGTTCGTTTTTGTTTGCACTGCTATATAGAGTCATTCATTGATGATTGAGATGATGATGATCAGTGTGATTGTGACTTACCTATTCAGGTACATAGGTATATAGAGCGCGAATAGTCAAGTAGTAAAAACAACAGACATAGAAGGATCATGTAATCTGCCTAATCGCAAAGTGGATTGTTGTAAATGTGATTTTTAACAGTGATGATGGAGTGAAGCTGAAGATATTGAATATGATAATAATCATGATTATCATGCGAATGTAAACTGACCATTCTAATATATTACTTACTCAACAGCACAAGTAGTTAGGATTCGGATTTGCCAAAGTATCTTTCCCTGCGAAAAAAGCAGGACTACTACCCCCATTATTACCCTATGAAAATTCTAATGATTTGAGGATCCGGTGTTGGCATGTGTGCAGGTTTCCTCCATTGATTTATGAAGATCTTTAAACATGTCACAGAAGAGAAACCCAGACAGCTGCTTTTATAAAAAAATAGTTCATAAAATTCCTGTAAGCATTCGTATATTCATATTGGCAGGATGTATTGATCACTGATAATATTATGATGTGGATGATTGTGTTGATAAAACACTGCTTTAAATTAAACATGGTAGACTTTATATGGAAACGATGCTTGAAAAATGAACCCTCCTGTTTGAATTCCAGAAAGCGTAAATGTGCAATTGCTATTTGAATATTTAGGCCTTGCTTTTAAAAGCCAAATCTTTTACAGACATCCGATTGTGTAACAATATGAATTATACCAAAAAAATTAGCAGACACTTTTGATATAAAATTATTATTAATTTATAGATTTTTGATATTTTATGGCGCCATCGTGGTTTCTTTTTCGCTGGAAAGCTTGCAATATAGTTCTATTATTACCCAAGCAATTGCATAAACTTTTTTTTGTCCGGGAAAATTATGATTTGGTGTACGATTACATTTTCAATGCAATTCATTTCTTTTTAAACTCGTTTCTAAGTTTTTGTAAGATTTTACATGTCGATGATGGTGGAGCTCCTAGCCCCGTCGCCCTACCATTAATCCGACAATTTTATTGTGATATGAACCGAATGGTTTTACAGAGTAGTAGACTAGCCGCAATAATAAAGAAAATTTGTCAGATACTCGGAAGCCACTGATAGTACGTTTTGGTTGTTTAAGTGGAGAAAGAACCATCACCTTGTTTTGCCTGAGCTTTTTATTCCATATTGCATTAAGCTGACATTTGACGATATAGATGCTGTTATAACAGTTAATTCTTTCAAACTACACAGAATGTGAAACTATGATGACGTATCCCGTAACTAATCAGCGGATTTTTATTTAAAGAAAGGCTGGATGAAAAGATTTCCAGGACTTGAAATGTGATCTTTATTTCTTACTAGTATTTTTAAAACTTTGATAAAAAATGGTTCTTTCTTCCATCCAAATGTTTTTTTTCTTGCAACTATACGGTAGTTTTGTAAGGGATGAAGAAGGAGCCCTTCGAAAAATAAAAACTCACTTAATATTATGATTTTACAGTTATTTGTTCTGTTACAACTTAAATGCTCATTCTTCTTAGTCAATTCACTTCCCAAATAGTGTTTTGGGAAGGATGCAAGAATGAAGAATAAAATATGAAAAATGAAGGTCCATAATATACAAATAGAGCATCGATCCTTCTTTCTCGTTGTAGTTTTCTTCTTTTCTTCGGCTTCTTCCTTTTTCACCTTCTTTTTGTTAAAATGATTGTTATGAAAGAAAAGAAAATGGTGCAAAGTAAAAGAATGGACAGAATTTATAATGTATTAAGTCTTTTTTAAAAAATAGGGAGAATATAAGGCCAATGACCGAGGAGGAGTGGGATTTATTGAGGTGTCTTCAATTCTTTGTTGATGGATTTGTTATGAAACGGGGATGAAAATGATGATGCTGAAAATTATTCATATTTCAAGTGAGCATTGGCAAAGGGACCATGTTTTTGTACCCTTGAAAGCCGCAGTTACTATTTTATGATGATGGGAAAATCTTATTGCAGTTTTATTCTCCATTCCTTAGCTTTGCTCATGTTAAAAAATCTTAAAAGCATGTTCTCCTTGAGTCTTTTATTTCATAGTAAGGTAAACAAGGAACCCGGAAAACTCAACTGGCCACAGATGAAATCTTATACGATACGTAACTAACAAGTGATAAAAAAAATAAAGTTCACAATTGAACTGAATTGTTTCTGACCAGAACGGGAAATTGTCTCAACAAGGAACAAAATAAGAAGAAAGGGTTCATATTCAACAAAGCAGCTTGTGTAAGTTATGTAAAAGAGTTGAAAAGGTAAACAAACACTATAATGAGAGTACGGTGCACAATGCTGCAAGGAAACATTTAAAGTTCCTCCAGCAACAGCGTTTTAAAGCAATGTATAGTAGGAAAGGTTAAATTTGTAAAAGAACAATGCATGACGACATTATTGTGAGTCTACCCAAAGATTTAAAGTTGACCTAAATTCGATTCATTGTTGAGTGAGGATGTGGACGCTCAGACAAAAAGCGTCCTCATCCCTTTTCGGAATTAAAACTGATCAATGAATATAATTCTGTAAATGTAATAATGATGACGACGACGGCAGATGCTTGGAGATTTTGACGATGATGACGATCCTGCTGGTTATTTAGTTTCCTTCTTGCATTGTTATCTTTAAAGTTGAAGGAAGTCCATAAGAGTTCAAGTCCTGACCTAGATTTCAGCACAAACCTAAACAAGGCGCGATGGTGATGATGAGAGGTTGCTGGTGATGATAACTGTTTCCTTCAAAAAATCCCAGCAAGAGTTTACCTTGCAGCAGTAGTTCCTCCTCTATTTTAGTTTTAGTTCCTGTTCAACTTTATTTTCAGCTTTGTTTGTGTGGACAAGGAAACCTTGTGGTTGGTTACGAAACAAGAAAATGTAACACTATTGCGTTTCCATTTTATGAAACAATAGCGCCGACATTCCTGTTATTCTCATTTATTTTTAGGAAATGGCAAGAAGGATGGAGACGAGAAGAAAGCATAAAAAGGATTGAAACGAGATAAACAAAGGTATCGTTTCTCATTGATTTATTTCCATTTTTTGTGTGCCCAATTGGGAAAAATGATCTAATGAAATAGTAAATGCTTTTATTATCGTCATGCTCATCAATGTTTTCATGTTGGCAGGAGCAGTGACGTGAGTGAAAGGGGTTTGTAATTAAAGTTTGTATTTATATGTTTTTAAATGCATTTTTACAAGAAGCAATAAGTTTAAAAAAGATTCTCTAAACGCTGCTCCATCATTTTGAAACAGGTTGCGACCTTTTTCAGTGCAAAGTGAAAAAGAAAGATAGTCTCCTAACTTTTTTCACTGTTTACCTCTTTTCTTTCATAAAACAATTGAAGAAATAAACGATTTTTTAAATTATATGTTTTATGATCTTTTTAATGGTGTAAAAATTGATGTTTTGATGACTTTCTCAAAGTTGTTCTCTTCTTTAAAGGACTCATAATACCCTTTTCCTTACTTCTATTAAAGAAAATATGGGAATAAAAAGAACCCAAAAAGAGGATGTTCCTGTGTCTCCCTCCTTCAAAATAGTAGAAATGCATAGACGCAAATTTATGAAGAGGAAAAAGGGTGTCAGTAAAAAGAGTTAAATAACCTGTCTGGCAAAAGGGATCAAAGAACCCTAAGCTTTGTTACCTTCCCAAGTTCAAGGTCATTTTTGAACATTTTTGTTATTTTAAAAAGTAATGCACACACAAGCATGGCTTTCAGCTTTGTTGCTTTTGGAGATGATCAAAACAGAAAATGAGTCCAATTCCTATACTTTGTTGTGCAACAGATTCTTTTTTCACAAGTCGCCCCAAGAATAGCTAAAACTTATTAAGTAATAGCTTTGCTTTCCTTTTAGAAAAATCCAGTTGACATGTGACATTATAATTACACTTAATCATTATAGTTAACTCAAGGTAATTTGGAAGTTGTTTGCTGTGATATAATGATGATGGGTCATTATCATTTACTAATTTAAACAAATAGTGTTTAGAGAAGAAGAGTTGAGAAATTGTGGAAGAACAATAGGCACAACAAAAGCGTTATAATATGCCAAAAACTTTTGAAATTTTTGTAATAAATTAAATTTATATTGAATAAAATAAACAATGTTCCTTTGATTGCAAAGTGTTTAGGCATCATGCTGCCCACATGCGTAAGTTTTTTGTCACCTTCTACCCTGCACTTATTGCGCAATAGATAATTAAACGGTCAGTCACTAGTTGCATTCTTGGGGACTTTTTAATGCAATAGTAGACTGTTATGTTGGTGTAACAATTAAAAACTGTGGAATTTTTTAAAAGTTGCAAATGTAGTCCATTGCAAGATTACACATGCAGCCTTTGAACAATTATATAACCATTAACGTTATATTTTGTTTACTTTGAAGGGCTTTTACCTTGCTACCTAAACGCTTTTCTTGCTGCTGGTTTTTTGTATAATAAGGTTTTTGAATTTGACTATTTCTCAGTGTAATAAATAATTACCGTAGGGCTAGCTGTACTTAACCAAAACGCAATTTTATTTAGAGCAGGCAAGCCTAATAGTTTTAAAAGGAAAGCAAAAAAAAGTTTTTAAGAACAATAACTGAATGTAAGTGATTCACGTTGAACTAGAAAGAAGAGGGAAAGGAAGAAAATGCCCAAGTTTATACTTTTCTTATTGTATTACAGAATTTAATTCAAAGAATAAATTGCAGGAAAAGAAGCTTCTTGAGAAGGAAGATCCTCTTCATGATTTCCTTTACTTAATCAGCCACATCCAAAGGCCATAAACTTAAAAGATCTTTTTCTTGGGTAAAAGTTTAGAGACGGAGAGGAGCAGAGAAATGGGAGAGGATGACAGGTGGATTACATTTCTAATATTCTGTTTAGCTTCCTCAAGCCACTTTACGTTAAACTGTCAAAGAGGACAAAATGATGGCAATAAATAAATTATTACTCCTGATTTAGAAGAGAGCAAATAAAGACGTTCTAATTTTATCTGGCAAATACTATTCTTGTAAAGTTTCTTCAAAGATTGAGTATGAAAATCTCTATAGCTGGACTTCTATAACAGTACTTGAAGGTAACAAGATCCATAATTTCTTTTAATTTAAAAAAATAATTTTAAAAATCCGGCATTATCATTTTTTCATTCATTTACAAATTAGATATGAATTCATTAAAAAGTAAGTTCTTTACAAGCATTATGCAACTATTTTAAATCGACTTTCCATCTTGTCATAATTCTTATTGTGTAAAACACAACTACTAAACGAACAAATGCAAATTAAGTGGATGCTTTATGCTGACCTTGTAAAGGTCGTAGAACTGTCGCTAATCTGAAATACGGAACCCGTCATCATCAATTTATAATTATGCCAATATAATCAACTCATTTTATTGCTTAACATTTACATTGTCCTAACATTAAATCAAATAAAACAGGATTGCATTCCAAAGCTATTATTAAAAACACAAGATTGTAGCTGGGTTATAGACTTATTATGTGGTTTATTGCAATGGAAAAAATCTTTGTCCATTCTCCTTTGTCCTTTGAATAATTGCTGCTGCTAAATGTGCTGCATATCTGCTACTATTACCATTTTTGATGGCTTTTATACTAATTTTATAATCAAATCAGTCTCCCATCATCAAGAGGTCAACAACTCAGCATCTAATTAAATGTACATTTGCCTTTTGGATTTTGCAAGGCAAACAGAAAAAAATTGGCGACACAAGCTATCAATAGCGAAAAATAGTTAAATGCAGTTGTACTACTCCAAAAGGTGGACTTTTTCGCATATTTCTACCACATTCACAGGAGCAGCATTCAATTAATCTAAGAAAGGTGAATATGTTTGGAATGTACCACCAAAAAATCATCCACCACCGCCGTATATTAGATAATATGTTGAGTGAATAAAAATTATTTAGCCAAATTTGCATACTTACTATTTATATTTATTTTATGAGCGGATTGGATAACTAAGCAGATGATTTTATGGTGATATGATGCCCAGTTTGTGTACCTTTACTAATTCAAAGTAGTGGAGCTAACAATACAACTCTTTTTGATGACAACTTTTATCAGCTTTTTGATGATATAATCGCAAAACTAATGAGATAATAGTTAATATTGTGCGAGATACTTTTTCAAAAAAACCTAACCAAATACCAAATATAAATGCGCACTACGCACTATATTACGAATGGTCAAGTTGTAAAGTTAAAGTAAATTTAAAATGTGCAACAAGTGTGTGTGTCTTTGTGTGTGAGTAGAATTTTTGTGTAAAAAATAAGGTTACATCGAAATAAAGTCAATGAACTCAAAGTGTCGCATATGCGATCACATTTATAATTTTATAATTGACGTCAACTAAAAAGTTTGAAATGAATAATATGAAACTCTGTGAGTTGTATATGAAAAAAATAAAAGTATCGTTTTTAAAAAAAGAAACGAAGATTACATTATTTACTATGCTACATAGTAACGGAAGGTTTCATGTTTTGAAAAAATACATCGTCAAAAAAATCAAGAAACTGTATTGTGTACCTTCCAAATTCCAAGTAGATAATAAACAATGTGGGGAATGAATGTACCTGGTTGGTAGAATTATTAATGTTATGTAAAAGCACCAAAATTGCAAGATGACGGTGTTGATGATTATGGAATTTCTTTATTGTAGTTTGAGAAATTTTTCCAATGAGAAAGCTCAATTTGAAAGTGAGGCAGTAGTAAAAGATGACAATAATGAAACGCATGCGGTGAGCAGGACATATTTATGTTTGGTTGGATGATGATCAGCAAAATATCAAAACTGATCAAGATAATCATCATCAACAGCATCCTCCTCCTCTTTCCTACAATGTTTGGTAAAAATAGTCATAAAACTAATAAAATGTTCAAGATATGAGCTCAACGCTGTACAAAATGCTTCAGATATTGCAAGCTAATAAGGAAGTGTAAACCTTATTACTTTTTCAGGAGGTTTGTGAGAGCAGCATATCCTTCTTAAGTGACTGATGATGAACATTATGATCAATATTGCCTTTTTATCGTTTGTCTAATATTATGATGGTTAGATGATCATTTTACAAGCAGTGTATTGATTTCAATGTTTGGCTCACTGACGGCTCTTTTCCTTAAACATGATCTTTGTAATCTGACATGGCTAAATAATTCTTAACTTCAGACTATTTTTTAGATTTTTATCGACAAGAAATAAGGTGTCGAATAAAAATAAATTGCTTTTAATATTACATTAATTACCTATGAGTAATTTTGTGTTTTCTTTGCAAAAATTGTTTTTAAAGCATAGGTTCACTGCCTTTCTTAAGCACTTCCATTTACTTACGTAACAGGCCAGCTTACGTGAACGTGGTTGCCGGAAGAATTTCAAATCTTGCAAAAAGTCATTGCATTGTTGGTGAATTGTTGCAAAACAAAAAATGAAACCGGCTATGTTGGTTAGGCGTTCCAGGAACTGACGTCTTAGAATTAAGTTTATTCATGCAAGTCCAGTGACCACTTAAAATTGTTTGTTTTCATATTTGTTTTGATGTTGTTCTTAAAATATTGCCAGAAGAGGAATAATCCTGAGGAAAAAGCCATTAATAATAGCGCAGGCTCGGCTGCAGGAACGAGGAGTAGACAACAGGAAAAGCAAAATGGGTAAACTGGTCTCGCGATGTAAACAATCAACCAACGTCACTCTTTATTGTTGTTAAGCTTTTATATTTTGTAAACAAATCTTCTTATTGCGTAGGTATTTTCACGTATCTTATCATAATCATTGGTTATCCTGCAAAATCTGGTTAAATCTAACCAATAACCTAGCTTTAAAGCAATTGCCAATTTAGGTTAGAATGACAAGATAAAATATGTTTTAAAATCCATTCAAAATCTGAAACTGTCCGGGAAAGTAAAAGCATCAAGGGTTTAAGAAAAAATGTTGCACGCCGCCGTAGCCAACAGCTAAACAAGTTACGACGTTTTGAAGCAAACGGCAAAGTATTTGAATGACGTCAATATTATTCCAGCAGAATTCACAACAAACGAAGCAGCAACAAGAAAGTGAATAAAATACAAATAAGCAACTCCATCATCACCACATTCACACCCTCCAGGGTTACTATCGGATTGAATTCTCCTCGTCGTTTGTCCAGCCTACTCCTCCTTAAAATTGCATTTTCAGTCAACAAATTACGCATTGTCAAGATCAGGAATGCAAAAATATCTTGTTTCGTTCTTTTTATTCTTTGCAAAAACATTTTTTATGCAAAAAGAAGTCACACCATTGAAGAAGTCGTTGTAAGAGTGAAACAAGTGCCTAACAAAAACGTTTCCATCTATTTACTTTATCAACCGCACGTATTATCATCAAGTTTGCTGCATTATTATTCCATCTTAATGTTTTTATGAGTTGAAAACTAGCTCATTAGTCTTCCTTTTTCCAACCATTTGACAGGTCACTCCTCATTTTTTGCTAATATACTAATGCATTAATAAAATAGAAATCTCAAACAAAGTCCAACATAATCATAGTAAAAACGTTGATATTATAGTGTAAGTAGAAAAAACAGGCAGTGTATAGAACCACGGTGGTGATAAAATGGTTTTGTCATGGGAACAAAATCTCACGCGGAGAAGTGGACAAGTTGACCACACTGAATTCTTCTTATGTTTTTCAGTTTGCCCCCTGAATTAAAAGGTAAACCTCACGTGCTTATGATTTTTACCATTCTCACCTTTTGCTACTGCTTTACTATCCAAATCAAATCCGATTTTTTTGCACTTTATTGAATTACTCCATGGATGATTTCACACATTCCATTACAAATAGTCACTTTCCTTTCGCAATAGATTTTGCTAAGAAAGCAAAAAACAAAAAAGGGTGCATGGAAAACAAGTAAAATCTTTCGTAATAGTGGAAGTATTGAAATGGAAATAAATCTAGTCAGAAATAATGGAAGTGGCAAAAAGTAAAATGTGAGATTTGGTAGCATTTGCTAATAATGAATAGAATGAATGCAAATTATCAACATTGTGTCATCATCAATGTGTAGTGGCAATGGCAAAAAAGCTGTTTTCAACAAACTTATATAAATCTGATAATTTTTTAAAACGTTTCCCTCAAGAAGAGATATATTAAAACGCTTCTCATCGACATGATGACAAGTTTGGCGACTCATGTTACCTTATAATAATAATACTCCTCTGCATTGAGCGTATGTGATTGTTGCTGGAAGTATCTCTCACAGGTTAACCCTATTCAATAACTTTTGAATGGACAGTTTTCTCGTAGTGACCGAAGTTTTTTTCAAAAGTAATTTAAAAATGTGTATTATTTTGTGTACGGCAAAGGAATTGTGATTGTGATTGATGATGTTGCCGTTTGACGTCAATCCAGAAAGCAAGTATTTTAATAGTTGCTCCTTCAGTCTTTATCACAACCAAGATTTTATTATCTGGAGGATATATACATTCCTTGTTGCGGGGTTCCTTTTGCTCTGACGACGACGAAGAAGGGAATGAGTCCAGAAGCAAATCTGAACACGTCCAGGGGGGAAGGTAATCTTAAAAGGATGAGCCACGCCGACATGAAGCTGCTCGCTTGTTGCTTGTATTCCTTTCATTTGCGACATTTTCATAACACGAAGAAGCGTAGATTGAGAAGAACCTGCTTTAAAACTTTATTGTGAGAACTTTTACCATATTTTATGATTCTGCTTTTTTTCCGTTGTACCATCTTGGCTTTATGATCCAGCGTGATCCAGAATCGGCAAGTTCCTCTGCAAAAACTCAGGGGGATTGTTTGGCACAAAAGCTTTAATAAATTATTAAATAAAGATTTTAAAGGTTGTATCATAATCAGATAGCAGAAAAGTAGGGAAGGCCAACCCCAATGAAACTGCGCAAATATAGGAAAATTAAGTTGTCAAAGAGTAAAATACTAGGCGCAAAAGTACATTTAAATGTTTATTGTAGTGTTCGCCATGAGTCCGATGATTATATAAATGTTAATTATTTAATCAATTTATTGTTGATGATGAGATGTAGTTACATTTAGTACGTACGTTTGCTTTGATAAGGGCATAAAAGGGGAAGATGAATTGTGCGGTTATCAATTCCTCTCTATTAAGTAAACTATAATGGCTGTTTAATTGTGGTCAAGGCAAGCAATTCCAAGAATTGAGCTAGCCAGGTTTTTGGTTATTGTTGGATGTAACCAGAGAGATAAAGAGAGCTAGAAAAAGCGAGACATGCTTTATGAAACAAAACCATTTCATAAAAAATAGGTATGTAACTTTTTTGCCGTGGAGGACCTCAATAATTAATTATGCCAATGAAGAGAATTTATAAACAGAGTATTGAGATGAGAAACCTTCCTTTACCAAGTAAGCAATGACGTTGGAAGTTGAAAAAGTTATCTAATTTAAGATTACTTTTTTGCTTTGCTGAAAAAACTTTTATTTCGATATTTGTCACAGTACAAAACAGCCTCTAGTTGTCCCTCTCCTTTCCACAAATTATTTCAGGTGGTTATCATTATCATTAAAATGACAACATTTAGAAAAGTAGTGCGAGAACATGTTATCAATTACAAAGATGGTTGAACAATGACAACGGTTCTTCAAAAAGGTGAGATATTCTTATAAAGCCACACATCCAATGTTATTTATACCAGTTTATACTCTTTACTATTCAGTTCATTGTCAACACTTTCATTTTTATTGGAAAAGGACGAAGAATAAAACAGCCAAAAAAATTGTTCATTTTTAGAGGCTCCTGCTTTTGGAAAAATAGCCTTAGGCAAGTGTAGCGCTTGCGGTAATTCCTTATTTTGCAAACTGTAGCAATTTTTAAATATGTTACAATATATAACAATTAGTTAATATGTGTGTTTTATGTCAACTTTGTAAGCTTCTCGAGCTTCTTCTTAAATTTTCTCGTAAAATGATGCAGCGCCTACCTGTATGCAGTGGCTCCTGTGGTAATGAATCGGGCATTGTCACCTCTCAAAAATGCTAATTGAACGTTTTTTGTGATGAAATATTTTTACTTGATTCGCTCATTCGATTTAATTTTAAAGTTGTTGTCCTGTCCATGTCCAGTTCATCTTTTTTCAGAAGAAATGCTATTTAATTTAGTAGAAATCCAAAAGTTACAACCTTGTTTTAGCTTGTGAATGGAACCTTCACAAAAAACTCTTCGATATATCATTCAAGTATACTATTCACATATCCATGACTTGATGGCACTTCCAAAGAAAAAAGTGACCAATCCCAAAACTCCATGTCATTCTCGTTTTTTTCGTTCACTCTCTGTAAAACAAGCAACATTCTCCAAAAAGCAGCATGTGCTTGCATATCATTACATAAAGTGGAGGTAAATAGCTAAAATGTTTCTTAATCCTCTTCTTGCAAAAGAAAGATGATGAAAAGTAGCCAAAAACGTGCAGGTTGAAAAAAGATTCAATTTTTT
>JAHZNK010000552.1:0-12335 GCA_027744615.1 Lepidocyrtus cf. nigrosetosus NNG-2020 | reverse complement strand
TTTAATGATTGTGGTGTAGGCTATGGCTCTGGCTGTAGATAATAATATCCGCTGTTGAAAACAGAGAATATTTAAAGAGGTCTTGATGACTGGTGAAAATGGAGAGTCCTTGAAAAAATGAGAACACTTGAACAAATGTGGACAGTGTATCCACTTGATAAAAGAATGTAGCATTTGTAACGGCCATTGTGTAAGATGATCACTCAAGTATGCAAAAAATTTATTTTGTTCATGTCATTAAATTTAAGAATTAAAATTGAGGCAGGACTTTTACATTTTTGTAATAAAACGGAAGCGTCATGTGATGCAGAAGTGAATTATGGAGAGGTACTTGTAAA
Source organism: Lepidocyrtus cf. nigrosetosus NNG-2020 (assembly GCA_027744615.1). Taxonomy (NCBI): domain Eukaryota; kingdom Metazoa; phylum Arthropoda; class Collembola; order Entomobryomorpha; family Entomobryidae; genus Lepidocyrtus; species Lepidocyrtus cf. nigrosetosus NNG-2020. The sequence goes on along the minus strand of JAHZNK010000552.1, from coordinate 11,997 downwards.
AAATTATAAATCTTCTCGAATCAGTTTTTTGTATTATCTTCGAATGTATTTTGGTAAGGCACTCGGGACAAGGGAAAATGTTTTTGCTTCAGTGAACAATGAAAAGTCGAGTTTTTTTAGAAGGAATCTTCAAAAAATGAACAAATGAATGAAATTAACGAACAATAGTATTATTCAAGCATGCTTTTTGTTGTTCTCGTTTCATTTCTAGTTGAATAAATTTTTCAAATCTCATTTACTTTTACACGACACGAAAGAAAGTGAAAGCATTTGGGAATAAGATTATCATCGTAGTACAATTTTATCTTATACGACTACAATTGGTTTTAACGAAGCATCTGAAAATATGAAACAAAGCTTTTTTGTATTGAATATCTGGATTTAGACTGCATCCGGAGATATTTTACTGAATGGGAGTGCGTGGGTGGGGAAAAGCTGTTTTCTGTCTTGGCAAAATCCATCAACATCTGAACCGGAAAATCCAGAAGTTTTAGTTTTCTGGCATTGATTAATTTCTATGAGAAATGACCGATGAATACAAAAGGCGAACGGGATGTTTTTGCAGTTTTTCAGGTTGCAATAAAAAAGTAGCCAAATTTCGGACTGATGTAGGATTTCGATTTTTGGAATGCATGTTTAATTAGGAACAGAATGAGGTATCGCTTGTTAAAATTGGTTAGTATTTGTAGGTAGGACAAGCAATTGATTAGAGCTGTTTTAAAAAGTGCTTTCCAAAATGGCTGTTTTTTGCATTTGCCTTTTTTCAAAAAAAATGTTGTAAAAAATCTACAAAACATTTTTAGTTAATTTCGGTGTTATATTTTAAGATACTAATACCTCTTCTATTTTAGCTGCCATTTTTAAAATTTTCCGATTTGAAATAACGTGGGAAATTAAGAAAAATTGTCAGCTTTAACAGCAAAAAGTTACGAAATTTTTGAAATCAGCCAAAACAACCTAATTCTTTTGAAGAATGTTTTCATTTATGTTCACCAAATCTTCCCTTTAATCAATAGAAACATGTTGCTGCAAAAGATTTGCCTAATTAGATTCTTTTTGAAAAGTTATTGTTGAATATTGCACATCGTACTAAAAATCTGACAAGGTTACATGTTACTTTAAGTACCCTACATTCATGATATTAGCCACAATCATCTTTTAGGTTTAGCAGCTATATGTAGCAAATAGTGGGCTTTCAAACAAAAGAAGTTTTAAGTTAATCTGATCACTAACGGCCATACTACGACCTAAAATCGGCTCGGAAACTACACTTTTTGACTTCTTTTCAATAATTTGCAAAAATAAGCAATCTAAAAATAATTTACAAAAATTGTTTATGCAGTTTATATGCTAAAAACAATGTCTACTTGGCATATTAAAAGAAAACGTCAGGGCCTTAACCACTAGCGTTGGAGCCAAATTGATTAAACTGCAAAAACATCCCGTTCGCCTTTTGTATAATGCGATGGAAAATTTACTTTCAAGAATAAATATATAAACGAGGTCATGAGTCATAACATTAAAAAGGTTCATAGCAGAATTTATACAATCGCTTTAAGAAACTCTTTCCGTGGCTAAATTAGTTTATTCATTTCATTTGATGTGATGTTGACTGGATTCTACCCTTTCTGACCTGTTTTAAGTGATTTATTTGTTAGCGTTGAGTTAACATAGATTTAAGCAATTGTAGATGACTGTCGAGAAGAGTTTCTCTAGATTTTATTTTTACAACGCGGTCTACGGCTCATTCCTTATTTGATGAAATCAGCTACTATACAAAATCCTCGAAAAGAAAAGTAGACATCCAGCAAAAAAGAGAGAGAAAAAATTGGAATGCTGTCGAGTCGCAGGAGAATCCCACTCCCTTGAAACCAAGACGAAAGAAGAGAAAGTTTTTGCTCTTTTCCATTCCTTCAATTCCCTTCGTTTCTTACTCAATTTTCATTCACTTTTTTGACTTGTTTAGAACTCTAATCCAAAGCTAGACTTTTTATACTGACTTTTCATTCCGTTTTATTCCCAAAGCGCCTCATCAAGAATCAGCAAGAATTTGTTTACGATAGAAATATTTTCCAAGTGTGTGAGTAAAGTGAATGAGTGAATAAAAAATATGACTTTGGCTCTATCCTTTTCTCTCTTGTCTTATCAAAAACGTATTCCCAGTGGGATAGGAAAAGAAAAAAATAATTCTCAAATGCCGTACTTTTCATACCTACCATCGTCATATTATCATCATCATCACCTTCATCACCACCACCATCCAGATAAATCCAGATACAACTAAAATACATGTGTAAAAAATTGTACTACAGTGCTTTACATTTTGTTCTTCTCAATTTTCCTTCATTTGAAAATACGAGAAAAAACTTTCACTGCAGCTGAGCTAGTATCGTTCAACGATTACCACAAGGAGAAAATTGATGCTGTGAACCTGTTCTTTATTTTTTTCTTGCAGTACATTTTATTTAAAAGAGGTATATATTAGAAGGAGCCATAAGTATACAAGAACCATTTATGTCTTAAAGATTTTAACAGGATAATCTTTAAAAGGAAAGGAGGACAAGTATATTTAAAGAAAGACTGAAGAAAAAGATATGTTGCTATTATTATTTCCCTCTTTCCTTTTACTATAAAAGATACACGAGGCCAGCGGCTTTTCCCTCCACCTATTTTGTGAAAGTCAAGGAAAGTCATGAATTTTTCGGGCTTTTATTTCTCTCTGTGATTTAAACTATTTTTGGGAGGAAAGTACTGACCCTAATGCTGCTACTGCTGCTGTTGGAAAACACATCCAAACTGGAAAAGGGTCCCTCAGGCTGTACTAGTGTCATGGTGGCAAACATATAGAATCGCTAACAATATCTGAAAACGTTCCTTTCTGCCAACCCTTTTTTAGGATACACTAAAACGGACCCTCTTAAAAAGAAAAGTAGGATCAGCTGCACTGTCGGAGTAATCTCGTTTGTTTGTTTGTGAAATTAAACCATGTTAGGTCGTGGTCGCCTATGTTAAACACAAAGAAGGTTACTTTATTATTATCGTCTAGAAATAGTCTCCTTCCTTCGAGCAATTTACAAAATCTACTCAACTGACGGTATATCCGATTTAGAAGATGCAGCACACCGGTTTTGAACATTTTTCAGACCGACTCTCTGTAAATTTCCTGTTTATCAAATCAAATCAACTGTAACAAGGCAGCAGTGATGGAAAACGAAAAAGTAGCCCTTCCATAAAAAACGTTTTGCTATAAATGCTGCACAATCCAAAAATATTGTTCGAGATTTCTTCATAATTGTTTATTCAAATCATCTACAAACATGACTAAAAATTGAGTAAAAACTGAATCACTTCTTTGTTCGGTACTATATGAAGCAAAAATACGAAATGAAAAAGAGTTTGATCTCTTGCGCATTCCATGATGGTAAATAAATCCAGTTTGAATAAAAAGTCTTGTGTTGATCTTTTCTCAAAACATAGTTGTGTACGCAGATGAGTTGTTGCTGTTGTGAAACATGCAAAACAAAATCATGAAGAGTAGAATTTGCAAATGATCATGTCTGGCTTATTTCTCCATAAAAAAGAAACTATTTCGTTACATTTTATTCATCATGAATTGGAGCCCTAGCTGCAACGGCAAGGCGTACGTGAGTGAATAAAAAACTCCAAAACGAATCAGAAAAACAGAACGACAATAATAAAGCTATTGATGGATAAACTACTACTGTGAAAGTGTAGCGAATGCCAGTGGGAAAATAGTAAAAATGTAATGATTGGATCTTCTTCCATAGCTCACAGTATCAGTTCAAGGTGAACCCATGATTTTGATTGTGATTGTTGGAGAAAGAAGGGATCTAGTTTCGGAATTGAACATGAAGGGAATAACAAAAAATATTGGCTTTTAAAGTAATTTATTTTTCATCGATTTTTCCCATTGTGCTATATACATAGGAAAGGGGTATGGATTGACGGATGATTTGAGGATGATGGTGCTATACCCCTGCAGGGAACAAACTAAGGAATGATCAGACACAAAAATAAAGTGACTCATCATCGTCTTTCTGAGACTAAACTTCATAAGTCAAAAACTTTTATTCTTGTTATTGTTTAGCTTTATTAAACTACAAAAAACAGCATAAAAGTTCTGAATACCAAAGAAATGAGGTCTGCTGGGAGTGTAGCAATTGACTAAGATAAAGTTTGATAAAGCAAGCAAATGGGGATCAAAAATGAAATTGCAACAATAAAACTATTGGAAAGTTTACAACATTCGAATTTACTAAAGAAAAATAAGATGTTGTTACATTGAATAATATTTTGAATTACACCCGTGGCAGGTGACAAATATTGAACAGATAAGAAAAAGTTTTGAGCTTGCTACAAAATCGCACGTTTTTTGAATATAAATTGTATAATTTAAATTCACCCACAAACTTTGTTCAGGTACATGGTCAGGTCGTTTCCCTTTCTTTCCTTCGATCTGCTCAATTTTACCCACTCACTCGTTTCAAGTGCAGTGTGGAGGACATATTTAATGAAATGACAGAGCGTTATCTCCGTTTCATTTCCAAGTATTTGATCAAAATATGAACTACAATGCTCAACATGGGCAGCAAGGACAAAATACCTATTTCTGGAATGACTACATTCAGAGTTTAAGTGCACATTAAATCAAATTATATTTGCTTACTCTACAAAATACATTCACAAAAGCGTAGTAACGAAGCAAAAGTTGATGCAAGTCGTAAAAACAAATGGAACATTGTTTATCCAATATTTCTAATAATTCCTCGTTCCAGCAAAGTTCAAGTCAAAAATTTTGACGATGACAATGACCAATAAAATTCAATGAAAACTAGTAGATGCCATGAAAAATAGTTTCCGTCTCTCCACATTTTTTTCCAATTCGATTTTTCTCCCCGGCTAGTAAAAGTCATAAATACATCTGCAACAATAAAAGGACTAACAGCCACATTTATTTCATCATAGAAAAAGAAAGGAGGTATACGGAAAAGAAGTCATTACTTTGCACCAATTGCTCACCCTGTTAACCCACCACCACCACTACTACTACAAGTCTTATCCTCTATTAACTTTCTCTCCCACCACCAAAACCATCCAAGACTTTTTGGGGGAAATCAGCAATAAATAAAATCAACTTTTGCACTCCAAACCTTATATCCCAGTAACTACCTAATTCGACACAGCAGCAACAGCAACCACAACGGCAAGGGCTCCAAAAGGCAGAAGCCGCACACGCAAACCAGATACAGCTGTGTTTCTATATTGTTATCAAGAGAGAGACAGGGGACTGAAAGAGGAAAACGTATTAAATTCAGAGAGAAGATTTTATAGTGGCAACCGGAGGATAAAGAGAGACAGAAACGCGAGTTAGCATTGCATCTAGTTGAGTTTCATCCATCCTACCGGCTTTCCTCCACCGTCACGACCACCTCCACTCCATCCTTGTACTCCCTTCCAGTTATTTTTTTTCCTGTCGAGCGTGTGAGTGCGAGGTTGAAGTAAAAACTTTTTTGCTAAATCATCATCGTTCTCGGCTTTTACTACGATATAAGCTTAAGTCTTAAGTACTCTCTTACTCTGACCAACTTACTTACCTCAGTCAGGGAGCAGAGCATCATCCTTTTTACGTAATCTGCGTAATATAAGGATTTTTACGGAAAATGTAAAGAGGATTTTCTGCCGCATGGTTGTCGTCCATTGTTTGCTCTCCCTTTCTCTGTCTGTCGTCTTCCGTTTTCCTTTGTGAAAGTGACTAGACAAGGAACAAGAAAGGAGATAGAACTGTGTGCTCAGTGTCTCCTTAAAGTCCTGTGAACTTGTAAAAATGGGAAAAGACAAGTGAAAGCTTGGGAGCCCTCCTACTACAAAGGAAAATATGTTTCCTTCAACCGTTTCTGCTGGTTCGTGGTGGTGACCCGTTTCTACGCTAACGATGCTTAAAGTGAGCAAATGCGAAAGTAGTTTTAGAATGGCAAAAATTCACCGGCTTCTAACGGAAAGGGAAAGTGGGAGCCACCGCACGCAGAAAGCAACCAACTCCGATTGAATCGGATGCTTTTTACTGCCGCTCTTTATATATAAATCAAGATAATAATAAGTTATCTGATTTGATACATAATACTGATACTATTTCTTGTTTGAATTGGACTCTTATTAGTAATTAGGAAATGAACGATTAAAACGAGTGGCGGAACTTTATCAATATTTTAATATTTCATATCAACTTTCACCAGAACTATATAATAAAATTTATATGATTAAGCAATTGAGGAAAAGAATACATTAAATGTAAATGTTAAACAAACTCATATTTTACTGGAAAAAATTATTTGATAAGCTAAACAAAATGGCGATGTACGACGGAGGTGGGGGCAACCTTGGAGGAATGAAAGGAGGTAATCCTGTTCCAGAGGGTGAAATGGACGCTTTGTTACTTGGAAGGACAAGGGTAAGCAGAATAATAAACTATGATAGCCTTTCTTAAATGTATAGCTTGTAAAGATAGCTCAAAATCATAGATTATTCGATTAGACGTTGCTGCGAAATGCTTTTGTGGTAAACAAGCTGGAAACTTTTTAAAATTCATTGAAAAAAATTGTTTTGTTGAAAAACGTGCGTTCAGTTCATTCAATCAATACGATCATGCGCTCATTTGAGTTTCCAGTTTTTTTTAAATGTTAAATTAGAGTATTCTTATTTTTGTTAATTCTTCATCTTTGTTCATCTGTTTAGAGTAAATAGAGTCGATTGAAATAAATTGTTAAATAAATGTACTTTTTAATGTGTAAATGCTCATGTATGTATACTAAAGTCCTTCCTCTGTATTTATTTTTGTTATGTGTTGGCGTGTGAAGGCACTGACCGTGCAAAAGAACAATAATATTGCGGTAAGTTCTGTGATTTAAAATCATTTTCATGCAAGAGTTGCTGCTACATATTTTGAAATACATTTTTTTGGCTTCACTTTCATATTTTTTGCCTCTTGCTCCTGTTGCTGTTTTTAAGTAACTTTCATTTTGATTTTATAGCATTTCATGTTATTCGTAAGGCTATGTTGCATGGACAAACCGTAGTTGTATAAAAACCAAAAAACTACACAAGTTACTTAAATATTTTGCTATCGCGTATAATGATCATTATTTACACGTTTACTAACAAAATAAATTGTGCTTAGACACGCTATGTTTTAGTTGATAATATAACATTTCAAATTAATTTAGATCAAAGATTTTCTGTGTTTCTCACGAAAAAGTTTTTTAATCATTTCGTGGTTTTGATGCCATATATGAACTGAGAGTTAATAATTTATCGATCTATAATTAAGCGTTCGAGTGAAAGTTCTACACAAAATATCAATTTTTCCCCATTGCCATAAACTTTTTCACAAAAACCAAACATATTTTTTCCCTCTTTATAAAATTATATTGATTATTGATTATGAAAATATTATGTCTCGAAAGAATTTGGTATTTCGCAATATACCGTTTCTCCATATGTTTATCTTTCTGGGAGCTTCCGCTATCCCTTCTCTCTCGTAATAAAAAAAAGTTTGTTTGATTTTCAGGGAAAAAGTTTTATTAAATTAGGCGATCATGGTGGAGCACACGTCGGGAATATAACCGACATTTTGACAACCACAGAAATGGATGAGTAAATATGTACAGTTTTCATTTTGCGAACATTACTAACTCCCACCACATCTTTATTAGTGGAACAAGACAAACAAAAGAGAAACATGAAAGGAACATGGAAATTGACGTGAAATTGAATGCCATGCATAATTCTAAACATGGCTTGTTTCAATTAAAGTAAACTTGTTGGTATTAACGATTATCATTCTCATCATCGACATCCCCATCCATTCGTTTTTTCCTTTCTTTCTTCTCCGTGTGTGGGAGAAAGCAAAGTAGTGAATGGATGGATATGCAAACACATTTTTTATTATGTCAGCTGTTGGCATAAAACGCATGCAATAAAGTTTCTTTGTTGAATATTAAATTATTCTGGCGGAAGGAAAGCCACAAAATTTCCGTTAAACTCTTGTTCTGCCAACGGCGATCCATCTACATAATAGGGATAACAGGGCATTGTAGTATTTTGTATTAAATCTTATTTCCCTTTCCTCTCAATTTTATCATTACTTACTTTGGGGATAAAACGTGCTGTTGATGCTGCGAGAAAGTCGTTGATGGCCGTGGTGTTAATGCAATTCATCCGCTGTATTATCATTCTTTCTCCTTTTCAAAGAATTACTCTACAGATTTACTAGGTGAAAGGAGGATGTAGTAAAATGGGGTACACGTTTTTCAGGAAGCTGCAAACTATGCTCGTATTTCAGTTAATGGGGAAGTTAAGCTTACACTTGTTTAATAATAACAACCAACCAAGTCTTATCCATCCCTCTTTCATTATATGAGTTTTTTCTTTGTCAATAACCTACGTAATATGTCACAGTTATATAGGCTTAGCTCATGCGAAGAAAATAATTAAAATGATTCAACAATAATAAAACTTTCTCCTGTCGACAGTTTTATACATAAATGAATTCATATATAACCCTAAGGAAGAAGAATTCTTTACTTTCCCTCATGATATCGTTGATGGTATGCCATAGAGGATTCTGTTAATCACAGTTGTAAATGGTTTCCATTGTCCTTTCATCTTCTTCAGCCAGGCAAACACTATCATCAGATGTACTCATTATATCCAAAATGTCACTCACATGTTATGTCTAAAATATTGATTTTGCAGCCCTAATAAAACAGATCTAATTCGGATAGTCTAATTTTATATTTATGGAGGGTTTAAGCCAACTATGTAGATTGTTGGTTGATAATCAATTAATCCGTATTCGTGGATTTCATAATTAATAATTAAAATAGTAAAAACACACTTGAATCAAGGATAGGTTATTTGTGTAGATTGATTATTAATTATTCAGCATTGAAAAGGGAGTTGCGTATCAAACGCCTACAAGCAAAACTTTAATTGGATACATTACATGTACCCTTGTCAATAATACGTTTATATCACTTTGAATATCATAAATTCGAAACTATACCTTTTTCTCTACCTTCATCATGACGATTTGGAAGAAAATGAAATTATAATAGCAAGCTCAGTGCCTCCCACTTCCTCTTTCCTTCAAAATGAACATGTTGCAAAGTCAATGATTTCTCAATTTCACATAATAGGAGTCAGAAGAGCAGTGGCAGATGTTAGAACAGAAATAGTATTTGTATTATTAGCAAAGCTCAAAGAGCAAATTCTCATTTAGGCTCCGTTTCTTCTCCCTATCATTTTCATCTTGATGATCAAAAGGAGTCTTTACTGATCATGACTATGAGTCTCTTGATGATCATTCATTTAATTTTCTCTTTGTAATGGCATCCCATCCCACTCCATTGGCGTCTCCTTCTCATCATCGTCATCAAACTTTCTTTTTCCTATTTTGCTAGTCCATAAAGTGCTGCTAACGAATAACTATTCTATAACTAGATGGAAGTCTAGGAAAATACAAGGACATATGTCTTTCCTTTTGAATAGTTAGTTGGAACAAGACACTTCCGATCGTATGTCTTTGATCTTCATTGTATACATATAGATTGCATCACGACATCATTCATTTCTTTCCATCATAATCAGCATTGCTTTATTATAAAGAACATATAGCTTTTTGAAAGGGAGATGAAGGAAATAATAGAACTTGATTTCATCATCAAAAGATCATGACAGCCCTTAGTCTAACACAAGTCGTCTTTTCACGTTTGCATCCACATAGAGGAAATTAGAAAATGACTTCATATTTATAGTTACCTAATCATTTTAGCCCCCTTTCCAATTTCATAGTTTTTCTCTTGATTTCTGTTTTCAGAGATTAGGTTATGTAAAATGTGGCGCAGTAGAATTCAATCTATTTTCATGACATCCACTGATTATGTCTGTGTGAGACCGGCAATTTCCTCCCTATTATAGTTCATTATTGCAAATATAAGCAAAAGGATATGCGCACATTATTTTCAACAGGATGTTTTGCTGGTTGTTTTCCAACGATTGAATTACTCGACGTTTTTTGCACAGACTGCTTTAATTCAATTCAGCAGGATGTAGTGATTTTCGGTTTTTGTTTGAAATTCATTTGACTTATAAATAAATAAAGAGCTGTAATAAGGACAAACAAGGACGGAAATGTATGGAACCCTTTAATAAATCAGAAATATGTGCTTTTATAATTTAATATAGTTGGAAAGGAAATATTAGGTATATGGATTTAATGAAAACTTACTAGCCTCTTATTATTTACTTTGCTGTCACAGTATAATTGTGTAAGATTCGGATTTGGCAATCATAAAATTTTCATTTCTAATGCTGCATGTAATTTTAGTAATTCCTGTTGTAGTTTTGCAAAATAAATTTGGTGTAATTAAGGTCGCATTCATAAAAACGGATGTTATGTTGACATATGCTGACTTTTTCGCTGATTGACGTCATAAATCTGCTACTTTTCTTTCAACCTCTATCTCCCTTTAGAGATTTCTTTTTAATTTCTCTTTTTACATGTTTTGCAGTTTGGAATGAGCATTTACATTGAAGAAAGGGGAGTAGGAGAGAGTGAAATTAGAAAGCTTTTGCCAGTGAGAAGGAAATAATGAATTTCTTGGAACGCACTTGATTGCTTTCCTTCCAACTTTCCCAAACTTGTATAAAACTATCTATATTTTATTTGTAAGTAGGAAGGGAAACGCTAGAAAAACAACAAATAGAAAATTAATTAGGATGATGTACATAATGGATTCCTTTCACTAAACATTTCTTTTCGTGTTGTGCTCTCTCCCCTTCCAATTGCGCTTAATCATTTTAACTTTCAGTATTTCTTCTGTCTATTATTCCAAAAAACTGATCAGGATGTTTCCATTTCCCCTACAAGTCTTTGTTTTGCACAGAGCCTCCTCAACATGATATACTGGACAATATGCAAAGTTGAGTGCAGATGGCTGTTACTTCCAAAAGCTGGAAGTGAGACAGTCACCATCTGATACTAGACAAAAACTTTGTCGCCGGATGGCACTACGATGGTGGCTTTAACGAGCTCGGTTCTTTTTACTTTTCCCAAAATACATTGTTAAATCATGTATTTTCAAATTTCTTCCTTTTTCGCGTCAAATTTTAATCTAATTAGTACAAACGCGTTATACCTGAAAGAACAGTGTTTGATCAAATATTAATAAACTATTTTGTTTGCCATTACCGTCGCATAATACCCCTAAACCCTTTTCGCAATTCATTACTTAATACCAAAACATAATTGCTTTGCTAACAGGAAAATTATTCAATAAAATACCTTGTCACCTTTGGGGTGTTTTGTTAGTAAAGTTAGTTCAGATCTATATTATTATTATTTTGAAGTAGTTTTTCATACTTTCATCACTGCTCGCTTAAGTTGCCACCAGTACTTTGAAGTGAGCCTACTCACGGATATAACAAAATAGTTTTTTTTTGCCATAATCACTTCAAGCTCTACCAGCAAAAACCATCATGTGATGACGATGTGATGCGATTTCACTTTTAAGTAATATTATCCTTTTTTGCCTCTCGGCTTTCTCTCTATGCTCCTTCAATAGTAAACGATCAACTTTATATTACTCTATTGAAAATGTGACCTGCTAAAAACGGGAACATATTGACTAGAATGTCTGATGTTGAAAGACTTTTCAATTGTTATTTAGCAAAAAACCAAGCCATAAGGCTATAAAAATATCCTCTTTTCATCTTACTCCCTTCGTAACCACTACCATCGTCATTATTATTATTAGAGAAAGCAGCACTCAGCAAACTAACCAAGCATGACATTGTCTGGCCAAAAACGCTCGTAATTATTATTCCAAGTATATAATGAAGTATTTTGATGTTAAAGCATTGGTTGTAATACTGATGGTGATGTGAATCCTGCTTTTGTATTCAATATCATACTTATCT
>JAHZNK010000551.1:0-18478 GCA_027744615.1 Lepidocyrtus cf. nigrosetosus NNG-2020 | reverse complement strand
GCTAACTCAAATAATCATGAATGTTTTGTGTTATGTAATCAATCAATTATATTTTCGGTCTTTGAGATTTTGTCATATTACGTCCTCTGAAATTAAAATAAACTGAATCATATGCCTTTTTACAATCATTATTTTGTTCAATTTGGGGACTTTTTATTGCTTCACAAACATCATGTAGGTAACAATAAATAAATAGATAGGTTTCTATTAAAAAGGAAATGCAAAAGAATAGGTAAATATCGCGACGTTTTTTAAGTTTTGATATTTTGTTGTAGTAAGGACGTACATATATAGGTAATCCAAATCAGAACTGCATATTTTACCTCCAATAACTACGTGTCTCAAATGCAAAATCTAATTAAGAATTATTAAACCAAATATAAAGACAGGTAAAATTGTTGGGAAAATATAAATTAGAAAGACAATTTGAGCTTGATTTTCATTTTTAAGCAATTTGCACATATTTGTAATATATTTGATATCGATACATTCTCTCACCTTTTTGCATATTAAGTCTGTTTCATTACACAACTAAAGCTACTTAACATATTATTTCGCTACTGCTACAAAATTATATCTACATAGGAATAAATTGATAGACATTTCACTTGACTTTTTAAACTCAAACGTCTTTCCGCTCTCTCTTTGTAGTAGTGATTTGGAAAGATATTTGAATCGTTGTATTAAAGTGAATATGACGATAAAGTGTTGGTAAACTGAAGAAGGAGCTAACAAAATTACGTTCTGGATGTTGATTAAGATTAGGACTTAGAATATGTAGATTATCTGTTTCATCGCAGCAAATTGCAACAATATCATTATTTTCTTTTCTATCATTAGCTAAGCCATTACTGCTGTTCATGAGCATTCTTCTTGTTCTTTTTCTTGGATGCTTGTTTGTTGTTGACCTCTCCGTTGTTTGTAACATTGTTGTCCTCATTAGTGTTTGAAGAGTCTCCCTGGATAAAAAATAACAAAAAATGCTCGCATTAACATCCTTTTCATTTTTTAACTTTTAAGCAGATCTTAAAATATGCTTTGCCAAAAAGAAAAATGAGCAAGTTAATTATAAAGTTTTGTTTTAGTTTATAACTAAAATTAAAATTGAGAGGGAAAGTGATTTAGGGAACTAATAAAACCAATAAAAATGACAGGTCTTGCCTTAGATTAATAATTTAAAAGTGATCCAAAGACTGGATGACATGCGTTAATCAAGACTTGTGTCACAGATGCATAATTGATGATGAATTGGTGATGATGAGTAATTGATGGATAGTTTGATTGATGTCAAATGGTAACAGTGTAAAATGGTCGACGTCTTACCACTGCATTCTTAACTGTTTTGTACACTTCCTCGGTAGCGTTCTGAACTTGAGTCTGATATTTCCCAAAAACCCTACGAAAGGCATCGGTAAACATTGCATAAGTCCTTTGAGCCAGAACAATCCCTCTTTTGTGTTTGCCTTCCTCTCCAAGAGATTCCTTTGTTGATTGGGCGCTCCCATTCTGCTGCTTCTTCTCTTCATCCTCGGCCGGAGGAAGGACAGTGTTCAGCGTGGAGCAAGTTGTATTCAGCAAAGCTTCATAAACATCCATTGCACTTTGAACTGGCCATGTCTTGAGAGCCGCTTCAGTGTATCCATTGATCACAGTCACTTTCTCTACAATTGCGGTACGAGTGTTCTGGACAATCTGAAATATTCACATGAAAATATGAAAAATGCTTATGAATTGGAAAATGAACGATGGTTTTTCATTTAATAAAAATTTAAAAATAAAAAAAACTTTTCTTCTGACGCACTTCTTGTGGCTCTCCATTAATCACAGGAACTCGTGCAATCAACCCATCCAGACTTTTTGCTGCGATAGCATCCACTTTCGTTGTAATTGGAGAAGCTACATTTATCCCCTTCTCAGCAATTGGGGCGAGTTTTTCCACAACGGCAGAGGATAAGCTTACAGCCAACTCAAGGGATTTCTTAATCATAGTATTTGAGTCCTGAAAAATAATAGATTGAAAACATGCATAACGAATAAAGAAATTGAATTTCTTTCAAAACAAAGTTCAATTGTCCTGTCATCATTATTCTCCACCTTATCTATTTTTCTCTCATCCACTTAATCTATTTCTTCTCTCAATAAAAAGAGTCAAGGGCAATTCTGCTGTTTTTCTCTTTGAATCATGTTATATGGAACTTGATACTTAAAACATTGTACTTTGCTTTTTCTTCGTGGCCACATACAGTCACATGGTTTGATTGATAATGGAATAAGACATGCGCTGTTACAGTTGTAAATTCTCTATCAACTAAACTTATATAACATATCTATCTACTGGGAAGAGCTATAATATTTTAATTTCAATAAAGCCTGGAATATGAAACCAGAAGAGGCTTTGCCACTACTACTACCTAACACATCAAAAAAGATTGCTAATAACCACCAGAACATAAATGTCGTCATTTTTACTAAAGAAAAGTTGAATGATGATGCTGTTTTCCATAGTGTTGTTGAATAATCTATAGCCAATCCTAACTCCAGTGCACCAATTTATTTAGCATGTAAATGTAAAATGAAAACCAAAGAAAAAAGTTGACAATTTGAGAAATGACTGAAGTTTGGATTAAGTTGACAAGCAACCTCCTTCTTTTTCACATCATTTTCCATTTCTATTACACACTGATATAAGATGCTATCCTACTCATTTGCATTTGAGCAGTTTTCATAGTTCATCAAATGTCTACGAAGAATAAATACAGATACAATCAAGCGATTAAATAAGGGAAAGGAAGATGAGAAGGTCAAGAATATTTAGTTGACGACAGTGTTGGTAGCAAGTTATTTGGTTAATTAAGAAATTAGTGTACAAAAGACCTTTCTAAAGACAAAATCAGTTATACATATCATTTGAAACTGTATCAAAAGTTCAAACATATAGACTCCAGACTCTTTCTACAAACCTCAATAATCCCACCTACATTTTTATAGACACTTGTCGACCCGTCTCCTTAACACAAGTTTGAACAATGCAAATTGTTTCTGATGACAAGAGCATTGACCGAATCCTTCAACATGAATGAATTGGTTTTTCACCTTCCAACTCCACGATAAATACACCTACTTGAGGTTAATAAAACAAGGTAAATGAAATGAGAGAAACTACACCTTATTTAACTGTCTATGACATGCAGAAATAAAACCGGAAGAAGCTTAGAGTTTATCCCGTGTCATGAGAAAGGAAGGGTTTAATGTTTAGTGAATTATTGCCAATTATGCTAGCAAATACTGAAATGAATTGTTGAAACTGGATTTGTGCTTCTTTGTTGTACGTAGAGACTAACCGCAAGCATTGCATGAGTGTGAGAATTTCACGGAACGAAATATGAATTAATTCACAAGACGGAAAAACAAGTATATTATAACGTGTTAGGTTTACCTTGACTTTGACGTACGCGCCTCCTGCCGTATTCGCAGCAGCTTTGAAAATTGGGATGGTGTACAGTTTTTGAATAAACTGCGAGTTATCCAAGTGGACTTGGATAATATTCTTTTCGACTGCCATTTTCCTGGCCAATTCTGCACGGCGCATGCACTTAGGCTTTTTTCACACCTAAATGACACGTTCAATACGGTTTTATATCCCGGCTTGATCCAATCCAAAGGTCTGCGTATTTTTTCAGGGCAATCGTTGATTTTTTCTACTGGAAAAATACACAAAAAACGAATAAACTTTTTATAATCAACACTTTCAAACAAGTCCAAAAGCAGAGACGAAGCGAAATTTAATACAAGCTGATTTTGAGCTAAAATTTGAAGTAGAAATTTTGGCTGAATAAACTAGCAACAGTTTATTAGCCTTGACAGTGAACTTTCTTTGTGAATTTTAATATAATTTGCAACGTATTTTCCCTGTCGACTTTGCTCTTTTCAAGGCCTAGTAACCCCTTGCCACACAATATTTTACTTAGTTTGCTTGCGTGCACGCACATCAACCAAAAAGTAACTTTCCTTTTTTACAAAATATATAAGCAAAAAATAAGCGAACCCAAATATTAAAGAAATGATTAAATGTGGAGATGCTTACTCGTCAAACTCGGCGATGCGACTGATTCTGTTATCCTTAACTTTGAAGAAATACTGATCAACAATTCAGTAAGCAGTGCAGTATGCAAAGGAACTTGATTTTTTGTACATGTGTTCCTCTCATGCCGTGTCCTTTGCCACTTATCTCTGTTGTATCCCAACAAACTTTTAACGTATGGATGGACAGTTATATACTTAAATATGTGGCATATGACTCAGTGAATCAGTAGCATTTGTAATAAAAATGTTCAGCAAATATAAGTGAGTTAAATCATTTCTCACTTGCTTCTGCAACTGAGGCATTCCTTCGTTGTTGATGACGATAGATAATGATGTTACTCTGTGCGGCACTACCCCTCTGATACATATTCCTACGTAGATTTTTAGAGTTTGATTCTTCCCCAAAATGAACTTTGCTGCAGTTAGTCATCATCATCAACATAAGATTATTATTCTTATCAAATGTGTAAAAGTACACATCGCACTACAGATTTTTATTGCAATTTATAAAAAACGTCGCATTTAAAACAATGCAGAATGACGCATCTGTTGTTGGGGGTTGTTGTAGAGTGTGGTTGTATGAAAATGATAACATACCTATTTAACTTTCATGTGCTGTGTGCTATTATCAGATTGGGAACGTTTACCTACTGCATCGCTGTAGCAGCATTAAATTTTTAATTTTCTTGATCATTGTTATGTTTTTGGCACTACCAGAAAGATCTTAACTTTCTCATAATATAAATTAAAGTATGAAGCAACTTTTGACAAAAAGTAGTGTATCAGAGAAGAGGCCATTGATTCCTGAGTTTTTGAGGCTACATATAGGTCAATATGCTGGTTGGTGGTGATGGGTTCAAAACAATTTTTAAAATCATATAATTACTATTCTCATGAGCCTGAAACAGTAATCAACCTATTGCTTTTAAGATCATTAAAAAATGATGACATTACAATTAACTAATGTATTAAGGAAAGAACAGTAAAGCCGAACAATGAAATGAATTGCTTGCTGTTAGTTAATAAAGATTTACATACAATGTAATTTATGAATAGTGGAATTTGGGGGTTAATGCAGGAACTGCAGGGTTTCCTGTAAATAATAAAAAAGCTGAAAAAATAAACAAAGACTAGATAAAGCTAATGTAACTTTGTGAACCCTCTCCTTCAATCGAGCATGACATTCTCACGACTTCAAGTTCAAATCTTGTTTGGAATATTTGTAGAACTGATCACTCATCACCAGTCCATCAATCGAAAAGAACAGTCGTTAAGCAAACAGATTTTGTCCATGAGAGTCACACAGTTGACAGGATGCATCTGTTTAAGAATGAATCCTAAAATGAGGTTTACACTGCCGCTGTAATATGAGCTTGTCTAATAGTAATGATGTGCAATGAAGTAGGGAAAGAGGAAGTAAAGTACACGAAGAAACTTAATGATTGAAGGATATTCTAGGATCAAAAAGAAATGTAAAGTGAACATGAATGTTAAGGAAGGAAGAGGTTAAAATAATTCCAAAGGGATTTACGAAGGGGCCCTTCCGTCAAGCCTTCAATTCCTTCTATTAGTGATCATCTCTGATAAAACGATGGCATGGATGTTTTCAGCTTACTTAACTTTCAACGTCGGCATAGTGCAATAAAGCACTTGACCAGCATAGCACAACAACGAGGAAAAATTGTTAGATACAATCCAGAGGAATAATAATGGTTATAAAGTATAATCAGTTATTACCAGTAATATTTGTTCTTTGTGCGTAATGAAGTGAGATTACAATTTACAATAAAGATCATTATTTGAATGTGGAGGGGATTGATAATGAACGATAATGATGCAATCTACATAACTACATGTTTATCAACCACAATATTTTTTAATATTGAATATTTCTGATATCGGACAAAAAATAACTTTATATGATGATTCGCAGTGCGTCCTCTGTTAGATAAATCTTAGCTGGATAGGATTTACTAAATAGGTATAATATATGTACACTTACTTGGATTTTTGATCTTTGGACTCTTTTGGATTTCTACATATTTATTCATAGTACACCCTATGTTGGGATTATATGTAGTAGTATTCTTTTGAAAGGTTTATTTTTGTATCTTAAGGTTCGTTGATTCAATATGCGCTTTACTAAGAACTTCGAGGTATTAACAACCTTTGACTCTCGTATAAAAATATATGGGATTTTTTTACCATGTATGGTTAAAAATAATAATATCCAGCATACTGCTTAAAGTATCTCATTTTGTGAGAAAGGTTCATACTTGGCGTAGATTGACGTAGTATTAAAAAGGTAAATCAATGGCTCCAAACTCCAATTCAAAGAATTGGAGTTCAATTCATCGCATTATTAATGAAAGAACGTAAAACGCTCAAGTGAACCCTTTTTACGATCCAGAAAATTCCGATAAAATAATATATAAATGAAAGAAAAGTTTGATCTAAATATGACATTTTTATACCTTGAAATTTATCAATAAAGCATCACAAGAATGACCGATTTTTCCAACAACAGGTCAAAAAAAATTCTCAAAACTCCTAAAAAATAAGCTACTTTTTTAACAAGTTGATTCTAACTAGTAAAATAATCTTGATGTATTAAATACAGAACAGTCAATGAATATATGACAAATAAAATGCAAATTATATTGTTGATTCTATGCTCAAAATATTTGTTTTGTTCGATAAAAGGTTAAGTATTAAAATAAGAGGAATTGTGTGGGTGGAAATGAACTTTTTATTTGGAATCCATTGGACTTTGCAGGACAATGGTCAGAGGTTCAACATGAAATTTACATTGATTAGAGAACCAACAACCAACGTCACTCTTATAATCGGCATAATGTCTTTCCTCTTCTTTCCTCTTTCCCAGATTTTCATACATTACTTTATTCCCTGTGGAGGAAATATTAATCAGTCAGTCGCTGCATGGACAATGAGTGTTGACTACAGTAAAAGACCGGCATGGATGCAGGTATTACCAGTACGTGTACCTATGCACGTTGCATAAAGTTGACAAAGTAAGGTGACAAAAGTCAAAGCTTATTTGTCCGCATTTAATGTTTCAATTTTTGATATCGATGACCTAGTTTTTGTTGTGACTGGGTATGGATGGATGATAGAATGATTGATCACATAACTGTTTTATAAATAATTGGTTATTACAATTTGAAATATATGCACATATTTGGCAAAAAATTCCATTTCTTGTTTACTCCGGACGGATTATGTAAAACTACACTGCAGTTCAGTACAAAGTTTATTTTACGATGACGGGTCAAAATTATTATGGAACATTATCTATTAAACAAATTAGACTCTAAAAGACTTCAGATTTTACAGAAATTTCCTACAACATTATAACGTCTTTTTCTGTAGCCAACTTTTTTCTTTTGCTCACAATCTCATTACAGATAATTTTAGATGACACGAAGTTGAAAGGTGAGAAAGATTTGGAGATTTATGAAAATTATGCTCTTGCACTGTCACTCCAGTCTTGTGACATGTTAAAGTTGGACTGTAAATTAAATTAACTACTGGAATCCGAAAAAATCAGTGTAATGTGTTGATTTTTGGAAGTCTATAAATATAAATAATCATTTTAATACATCTCAACCATCGTCCATTGCAAATTTCCTGCTAATTTTAATTATTAATTTAACAAACTGGAACCTGGAAGTATCATGAATCGTTTAACTAATAAAACTGATGCAATGATCGATGATTTTTGCACTTTAAAACTATACCTTTACAGGCTAGTTTAAGTATTTCATTTAAATCTTTTAATTTACAACTGCAAAAAAGTATCTTGAAGCTAAACATAAACAGATTTGTTGTTTAAAAAAATAACGTAAGTAGTAGTGAAAATTTTTATATAGGTGAGCATGTCTTTGTTCCACTATCACCACCTGACATCGCAACTCATTGCATTACCAACGTTTTGTCCTTTGTTGTATCCGCCTCCCTTTAAATTATTGCGTAACCTTTGAATAAGTAACTAGGCGTGCATTTATTATATTGTTAGAACTTTAAAAAATATACTTCCGTTTTTATTACCAATTAAGTTATACGAAAACAGCATCAATACAATCTCGCATGTTGTGACTCACTAGCGCGTGGAATGTGTTTTCCTTCAAACAAGCAGAACAAGATCTTCCTATGATTTCTTCATTTCATATTATTGCATTTATTCACATGATTTCCTTCCATAGCTGTTCATTGTTAGAAATTCTATGCAGTTGCGTTTTAAGGCTCATCAATATCATCATCATCGTAATAATTTTGTTTACACTTCCCAAGATGTTTGCGCAGCAAAAGTTGGTAGCGGCAAGGTAAATGCGAATGTGAACAAGTAATTATGCCAATATTGGCTTTATAAGCCAATTTTTTGCCTTTCATTTTATAAAGGACTTTTGTAGCAGACAAGAGGACATAAACAGCATCAAGTGGATTTGATGAAGCTTTCCTATATTTCTGCTTTTTAGTGTCACCTAATCCATGCCTTGTTCACGTGCCACGAAGAAGGATAATTTTTCTTGCACACAGAACAACAGAGAAAATATGAAGACGAGCCTTATTTTTGAATTGTTGGACAGCTACATACAACAACAGCTATAGAATAATGCCATTATAGGTTGTTAGGCTCAATTCTTTAACAATGGTCTTCCGTGTGCGTGTTTTTATACCTTTTTTGTGAGAATATGCAGTGGATATATGCTACTTTAGTTGTTAGTAACTAACCTGGTTAATAGCATTTAGGAATTGGGTTATAACAGAATATTTTAGAATTCTGATTTTCCTCCAAATTAAGCTATAAAGTTTATGCTAGATTTTAAGGATGAATATTTATTTGATGAAAATGAAAAAAACAATTATTTCAGGACATGATTGATCAGACTATTTGATATATACATCCGGCAAAATAATTCGAATTCGACCCACAACATTTAAAAAACGGATGAAAATGTAGTGTCTGGAATGCAAGCTTTTTATCATGAAATAAAACCCTTAAGAATGAAAGTTTTGGTTGACACGATGAATATTGAGTACACGTTTATTTAGGTATATACGCAATTATTATAATATATTATGTAATATAATATTTCCATCATTTTAAATAATTAAGGTATGTATGTATTTTTATAGTTGGTTGTGGTTTTTTAAACCACATTGCTTTACAATAACGAATACGCATACATATCATATATATTATGTGTTTCCTAAAAAGTAGTACATAATTTTCTTGTACTTTTAACATGATACAAAAACATCAAACTCAGAAAAGAATTGCGTTTGTTAATAATCAATTTAACAATTATTATAATTTGTGGAGGCAAAATGAAAATCAAACAAAAATGTACGCGGCGGATATATATATGCATTTCCCCTTGAATAATACGCTTGATATAAATATTTACGATTAAATATTTAAAGATTACAAATGGATGCATTCTTAAGACTTACACAAGAGTTTGGAAGATTAATCGGGATATATTTTCCACTGGGAAATCAAATCTATAACAAATGTTATACGACTTATAGTACGATTAATAATTCTAAATTAAACTTTCTAAAAATTACACAATTTTTAAAAGTAATAAGTAGCTAAAACCTATTCTAACTTCATTGGCAATCATTCTCTTTTCCTTATATTAATATTTTTATAAATTATACACACACATTGATTTACGTTTTGGACAATCATAAATAACAATTGATTATAAATTTGTTCATTTAAGTTACAAAGAAATAATATTGGTAATCTTTTGTATCGTGAAAAAATTATTCTATTTTATATTTTTCAAGTATTTAACATTTAATCTCATCTGGATATTTATGAAGGTTTCCCTTTGCATTTTTATTTGCGTGAAAGTATATACATTTAATAATTTTATGATAATTAATTATTCTAGTTAGCTTGTTGAATTCAATAATGTAACAAAAACAATTTGTTGAAAAGATTATGTTGATGATGTAGTAGTATTTGCTAATTAATGCATATTATTTTTGTCATTTTTGGGTTCTCTCGTTAATATTTACCCTGAGTCTTCTCTTCAATAAATATAGTTATACCTAGTATTAAAAGTTACTACTACAAGATCAGAAATGCGTGTTGTTACAAATTCTCAATAAACAAAAAACAGGTTCATTAAATTTATTTTGCAGAAACTGAGAGAATAAATTTGGAAATTATTAATTTAGTGGAAACATTGAATCTTTATCTACACATTATTTATGTTTTACTTTTCATGAACACCAAATCCGCATACTTTTATTTTAAAATAGGAAGATGTTTCCCAGTTATGTTTAGAATCGATATGATTTTTGCTCTAGACTAATTCTAAACCTTGTTCATTTTACAATAAGATGAGTTTGAGGTTAAAACTATCGGAATACTTTTGGATATAGCTATATTTATACTTATATCATGCTTGAATATGACTGGTAACAACTAAGCTTTTCAGACCTAGGTATAAACAGCTTCCTCGTTGTATTAAAACTAATGTGGAAATATTTAAATTTTACTGCATTACAATATGGTTAATGAAATCATCTACGAAAATACATAAATGCTTCATTTTAAAGTAAAAATTGTACCAGAATAAAGCAACACCTTTTAACTAGCTATTTCTTTAGTTATAGCTAGAATATGCTTAAAAGTTTCAAAAAATTCACAAACAGTTATCTTTTAATGTTTTGACTTAAATTTAAATTCCTTAAAGCTATAAATAGACATAGATATGAGTGACTTATTTGGCATATTTTCCTTTTATAGTGTCATCCATTCTTTGGAAAGCCAGTTTTCATCTCATACTTTTTGGTTTGTAAATGGTTTGGTACACCACCTTCCTCCTACATAAAGCTTTTCTATAATTTTAGCTAAATATATATTCTTACAATTAAACTTGAATATAAATAATTTATATCACTGTATTATCATTAATGAACCAAATAACAAAAAATCATTAATACATTTAATTGACTTATCTAATCCCTGAATGTCGTTTCTTTTATTCCTTAATTTATATATGGTGTCTCAATTAAAGGAAAGCAAAATACATAAAACATTTGGCAAAAGTAATGTCAAGTGTGAGATCTCATCATCACCTTTCATTGTAAAAACATTTTACGATTAGTTCAGGGAATGAATGGAAAAGTAGAAACATTTTATACAGAAATGCATTTTATAGTGTTGAAAAACAAAAATTCGAAACTTTTGTATTCAATACAGATCTATATGGCTGACTTGAGACAAGAGTCACATTCATTTATGAAGAAAATAACTTTTATAGTTTTTTGTACACATAATAGGAGACATTTCAGCAAGTTCTGGAAGTCCAGAGGAAGATACAAAATGATGTACTATAGTATTATAATAATATTTTAATGCTTCTACGAAGTATTAAAACCAGTAGGTTTGTTATCAAAGATATTTTTGCACATGGTTATCGTTTTGTAGTTTTAAACGCAAAAAACTTTTATAACAAGTAGCCAATAATATGTTGTTGCCTTGAAGTAGTCTAAAGCCTATTGGCAATTAATATTTTGTTTTAAAAACAGTAACATTGCATACTTCCGACCTTTTACTATTTCAAATTAACTAAATTTACACGTGTCAGTAATTATTCATACATTTTATTTTAAAATTAATGTTACGCATTTTGCAAATTAGTTTTAAAATAGTTTTACTCATTTTTGCATAGGATAAATATATTTTACGGAATTTATAACAGTTTCAAACCTCTTTTTTGTCTCAGAATACCCCAAACTCTTTGCATGGTTTATATTTTTTTTAGTAATACGTCCATTCCTCCTTATGCTAAGCATTATCCTGAAGATAGCCTTCTTTAATCAACTGTTTCATTTTCCTAGGAGAAGCCTCCATCTTTCCTTGATTGATTAGTTTTACTTCCTGAATCGAAGGATTCATTCACTTCTGGAATAACTTTTGGCTTTGGTGGGGTTACGAAACAACTTGGTGGAGGTGGCGCATGATGTACAGCTGCGGGATGAGGGGGCATATTCAAGTTCATGTTCATTGAAGGAGGTGCAAAAGGATTTAGAGGAGGAGCTGCTCCCCATTGACTTTGTAGCTGAGGTTGTTGATTGTGAATAGAAGGATATGATGGATATTGATTCATTCCCATTGCGTGATGATGATGATGGCCAAAGTTTGGACTTGGTCCCAAGCCCATTCCCATTCCTCCCATGGATCCCATCCCCTGTGGATGGTAACTTGCATATGGGCTAGCATAATTAGAGGTGTAGCTGGATGCCATTGGATTCCACGAGTTGAGTGGATTCATTCCAAAATGTGGATCGGGAGGGCCACCACCAAATGTGGAAGCACCAGGTTGTCCATATGAAGATGATCCTAACATAGATGAAGTGGAGAAAGGCACCCCACCTAGCCCAGAAGGAGGAAGGCACGGGTTATGTGGATGAGGGTGATAAAGTCCACCAGGAGGTCCAATTGAGGTAGATGCTGCAGCCCCACCTGGTCCAGGTGGATAGCCACTTTGACTGGATTGGAATGATGAAGAGTACATGGAAGAATGGTCACCTAGAGATCCAAATGCCGATGATGGCATTCCACTCCCTGCTGCTGAAGATGTAGCAGATGAAGAGGCCGAGGATGATTGTGGATTACTTGTATTATGGCCAGATCCGGAGGAACCACCACTCTTGCTGTGATGATATCCACTGCCATGTTGTGAAGAACCTCCTCCCCCTGATCTTGGACTAGATGTAGAGTCTGGAGGTGAGGTAGCTGCGCCAGGAGAACTCATTGAAGACATCATTGATTCACCTTCGGTCATAAAGGTATGTCGGAATGGTGGAAGTGACGTTGCTGCACCAGGAGAATTCATTGAAGACATCATTGATTCACCTTTAATTGCAAACATTTATTGAGAGATAAATTAATGCGATTTTTAATGTATTTCTAATTAAAAGGAAAAAATCTATCTACATCTTTTTAAAAGTTTTACCTTGTCGTGGAAGAATAGGACTCATGCTGGTATACCCACTACTTCCACTTGATGCGGCATCTCTTGGACTTCCTGCTGAGAGAAGACTTCCACTACCTGGTCCATTAATGCTTCCGCTACTTGTACTTCCATGTCTAGAGGTTGAGGTCGAATTTGTCAGCTCTGTCAAACTGCTCAGACTACTGGAACTTCCTCCACCAGAACCAAATCCACTGGAGGAACTGCCTGGCGTTGAGGATGAGAAAGAGGAATGATCAAAGTACGAACGGAACGGGGATGAGGAACTTGCATTTGAAGCTCCTCCTGAGCCGCTTGATTGAGACCCGACTCCAGCACCTGATTGATTACCACCAGCTCCAAAATGATTCCACAAGCTTGATGCACCAGATGGACTTTCAGAACCTATATTGTTGAAACACAGGTTGGTTTAGGTTTATATTTAAATTCTTTTCATTTGTATTTTCATGGTGAATTTTCATCAACTTTCTCTTACTGAAAGGACTGTGATGAGGAGGTGCGCTAGGATAGGATGGATGAAATCTATTCTCAGCACCAAATGGGTCACCACCAGCACCTGTTCCATTTGGCAAGTGATCATTGTACAACGTTACTTTCTCCTTCTTTGCAGGAGGAGCATCTGAATAGTCACTTGAGGATGTCTTTGAAGATGTGTTATGACTTGTAGTAGTACCTCCAACGTCCCCACTACTTCCCCCATTGCCATTTCCACCACCTCCCTTTCCTGATGAGGAATTTGATGATGATGATGGTTTTGTCTTTCCCCTGCGTCGTGAAGGGAGGAGCGGTACCTTCCTTATTCGAACTTTACATGGAAATCTGAGCAAATTTTTAAAGTTTGCGATTAAACCGTAAAGAATTTAAACATTACCTTATAATTTCATTTATTTTTTCACATACTTTTTTAAAATTTCCAACTGTCCTTTCTTTACTTTAGCTTTTTGACCTTCTTTGGAACCGTGTTCATCAGTGTCATCCAATTTGTACAATGGAAAAACATGATATTGTTCATCGTCTCCTTTTGATATTGCACGATTTCTTGTAAATGAGACAGTCTGTGAAGAATATGTGATTGATTAATCATATTTGCATTCCACAAGTTTTGGCTTACATTAATTCGACAATCATTTACTTATGTATACAATAATTTAAAAAAATAATTACCACTGTGCATCCATTTGTCATATTGTGGGCGTCTTTATGTGCATGAGAGCAGTAGTCCATGCAGACCGTTACGCCAGAAAATGGTCGTCCAGGTCTATACCCCAATCTGCATTCCAAACCCTCATTTTCATGGTCAACTTGATTACGGAATGACTCTGGAGCAACGCGCTCATAAAGAGGGCCTAGATGAGTTGCCAAATGTTGCAACTTTTCTTCCATTTCACTTTCCTGTTGTTTCCATCCAATCCAATAACACCAGATTTTGCAAGTTTTAACGAATTAAAAAAGAAAAATAGAGAGAAAGGAATTAGTACACGTGTGGTTAATTTTAATGAGTATATATTTTTTTTAGTTACATGTATTTATGAAACGAGCCTCTAATATACAGTGAAAGTGTTTTGATTTTATACAAAAAATGAAAGAGAAAATAAATGAAACCTGAAAGAAGTGTATTAAAATGGAAAAATGATAATGTTAACAGCTATCGTAATGTATGCGGCCATTACTTCTCTATAAGTAATTTCTCCCTGGAAATGGCAGTGCGGTGTGGAGAAAGGGCGAGAGAAAATGAGCTTTAAAAATAATTTTTGTTTCATCTCCAATTTTTATTATTATACTTGCCATGCTTCTGCTGTCCTTCCATTAATACTTACGAGGAAAAAGAGCCTTTCCACTTTTCGTAAAATTATTTTCTCTATTCGTTGAGTATAATAATGCCCTTTACATTTCTAACTATTAGTTTTTAAGGGAAAATCTGAACTAGCTATGGGCAAATTTTACCATCATCATCACAATTTTCATCTAGAAAAAGAGCCANTAAGGGAAAATCTGAACTAGCTATGGGCAAATTTTACCATCATCATCACAATTTTCATCTAGAAAAAGAGCCATTCCTATTTGTCTATTATCTCTATTTTTTATCAAGCCTCATAAAATTCATTGAGGCAGGTCTGATGCCATCGTAAAATTCGCGGAAACCCGGAAATTTTATTCTGTAGGGGAACCTATTTCGTTTGCTCCCTCTCCTGTTAAAAATGCTACATAAATTATATAAAAAGATTAAACCTTTTTCGATTAAAATTACACTGGACAACTTCCACTATTCCAAAGGTTTATGTATCAGAAGAATGAAATGTTCATTTCAGTGCAATAACTTTAAAACACGAGTCTATCTCTGTTGAGCTCATATCTTCTTACGTGGGCTTTAACTGTTTTCGAATGGAATGGCGAAAAAATAGGAAGACAGTTTTTAATAGCTATTCAAATGAATTTGTTTTGATGAATTTTTAAAACTTTTATTTACGTGTTTATCCTTGTGTTTCAATGTCCTCAACTTAAGCTAAATTAAGTTTTTGTAAATTTTAATTGGTAACATATTTGATCAAATTTTAATTATAAATAATGTATGAGAATACCATCATAGTTAGTATACCATTTAACATAACTGCATGTAGTATGCTTTAGATGGACATTCGCGAAACTAATGGTAAGTAAGAGAATAGAAATAAGCAATATTATTTACTATTTCACTTCAAATTTTAGGAAACGTAATTGATAATATTCCTTCCTGTGTATAAGTTTATATCATATTTGTCTGTTATCATTAGTATATAAGTGTAGTAAGTCGGAATAAAACTTTTAGAAAATGTTAAAACTGGTAGTTAAGTAAGATAAATACACTTTTGAACATAAATGGAAATGAATTCCCATCTCTACACCGGCTCATCATTCATCAATGATTTTATTTTCTGGCTAGAGAGGTCGTTATCAAGGATAGTGGGAGAAACTTGATCGAATTTTTATGCTAAACAAATTCCTTCCGACATTGACTATACAGAGTAATCTACATACAAAAATCCTATTATCCGTAAATAATATTTGTAATGGAAGTAAAAGCTGTCATTTTATATTTTATGAAAAACTTTTCTTTTTGCTTTGCATACATTCTCAATCCCCAACTTTTTAACTGTCGGTTTTTACGCAATTTTTTACATTAATATTGGATTTTCATCAAAACTAAACTTTGCTAAAAATCAATTTGAAAATAAAGTTTGGCAAAGGGTCTACTGCTGCAGGAAATTTCAATCCCCAACTTTTAAACTGTCGGTTTTTACGCAATTTTTTACATTAATATTGGATTTTCATCAAAACTAAACTTTGCTAAAAATCAATTTGAAAATAAAGTTTGGCAAAGGGTCTACCACTGCAGGAAATTATAAAAGTAAAATAGTTTTTATAGCTTTTATCGCATTACCTCATGTTCTTCAGTCAACCGGAACTTCCTGACATTTCTGCTCCTTGCGTACTTGCACCCGTTGAAGAACATGGACCAAGCGCATCCTGCAACGAAAGAAAGACAACAAATTAAAACAAAAATGTCAATTTCTTGCCCATCACACTGTCTCCTCATCCATTAGTTTAAAACATACATACCAAAGGAATAAGCTGCACCGCAAGTGTCAGGGTCAACCCCTTGGCAAGCACAACTTCGTTGCTCGTTCGTGTCACTTCGTCTCGTTGTGGGGATTCCGAAACGATTCAGTTTATACACAAGTGTGTCATAAATATTATCAGAAAAGTGAGGGGGAACTCTGGAATACAAGTAAAATTTTGCCTTTACGTTTCAAAGTCAGGTTTAATGTAACATTGTTAATAATTTTGGCTAATGTAAGATATATAGATATAAGATATAATAGCTGTTACAATATCAATAGGCTTACCCTTCCCATATCACACAACAAATGACGATCCAAGCTGTGGAACATTTATGTCCTTTACGGTGCTTTACTAGGAATAAAAGTTGCTCTTCGTAGCTTCCCCTTCGAATAATCTGCGAAAAAAACAAAGACGACCAGGAATCTTAATATTACGTAACGACAAAAACCATTAAAATGCAAAACCAGCATAATATAATTTCTATGCAAATTCGGTTCTCAAGATAAATCTGCTTCCCCTTCGAATAATCTGCGAAAAAAACAAAGACGACCAGGAATCTTAATATTACGTAACGACAAAAACCATTAAAATGCAAAACCAGCATAATATAATTTCTATGCAAATTTGGTTCTCAAGATAAATCGCCCCTTTTTGCTAAATCTCAAAACATTGTTTAAGAAATCAATTATTAAAAATGAATATTCATTTAGAAAGAGAAAAAAGGAACCCTGACTGTGAAAGATATCGTTTTTTGATTGCATTTTGATTATTCTCTCCTTCCATTCATTTTCAAGAAAAATTAAAGAAATACAGAAAAAGCCAATGAAAAAGCCGGTTTTTCTTCTTACCCATTTAGAAAGTGGACAGCCATGACTAGTCTTTCCCTCCTTTCCAGTATAAATGACTTTTTCAAATCGAAGCTGCCCTCCACGGAAGCCGGTCCTGTGTTCAATGTGTTCTCGCAATTCGGCAAGGTTATGAGCCGCGCCCAGCTGCGTGTAGAACGGACCTGGCTCAGCATGCACTTCATCTGCAGGGAAACAACCACATTCCACCATCGGCACGTCCTTCTTTTCCTTTTTGATACCATCTCCATCACCATCCTCCCCCATCATATCATCATTCTCTGAGTTATCATCATCTTCAACTTTAATCTTATGGAATGTTTCTGAAGAGTCTTTTGGCTCTTCCTTAATTTTAATTGTTGCTGATGAAGATTCTGATTTTATATGCGATTTCTTCTCATTATGATGATTATCTCCTGAATTCCCACCTCCGCTTTGATCACTCTTTTTAGTCTTCTTTCGCTTTTTCTTTGCAGGAGTAGGGCCACCAGTGTTATTTGAATTGTTCCCTCCCTTTGTTTTTGTAGTTGCTGGTGGAGGTGGATGATCCGATTCATTGTTCCGATCCCCACCCTCAGAGCGACTGGGACTAGTAGTGTTATTTTGGTTGTTGTTATTATTTGCACTACCATATTTTTTCGTTTTCCCTTCCACTATCCCGTCTTTTGGGCTCCCAGTTCTTTGATGATTTCCACTTGGACTTGTGCTCTGAGGGTGGCCTAATGCTAAAAAAGTCTCCCCTTGTTTTTCATTATTATTTGGTTCCTCAGGTTTAATTGAACTTCCATTGCCACCACCTGAAGAAGAGTGAGGAGGAGGAGGCATGGGAAAATGGAGATCAAAGGCGCCACCGCCATGTGGACTTGAGTTCTCATGTGAAGAGAGACTCATTAGTCCACCATCTCCGCCCGAACCACCTGAATTGTTGCT
>JAHZNK010000550.1:0-15668 GCA_027744615.1 Lepidocyrtus cf. nigrosetosus NNG-2020 | reverse complement strand
AGTCGGATGAGTGAGAGTGAGAAAGAAAAAGCATTTCACTTGCATTAACTAGCAAGTACAATTAAAGAAGATGGACTTGAATGATATTAAAGCTAATGATGATGACTACGACAATTACAAAACCGGGGACCATATGTTGAGTATGCAAAGGAAGACGAAGCTACTGAATGCTGAGAATTTTGAAGAAGAAAATGCAATGTTTCTTTTACTTTTAAAATGTATTTTTGTCTTTTTTGGACATATTTGACCACACAAGGTATGTCTCTGAAATGGATAGTGGATCAATTAAAAATAAACATTGAGAAAAATAGAAAGGGGAAATTAAATTAACTAGATTAACTTCAGAAGAGTCTGAAAGCATTATAATATAAAAACCAGCTTTCAAGCATAGTTATAAGTTTTCTATATGAAGTATTATTCAACCAGTAGCTTTTAAATGCTCGAAATGTATGTTCATCATAAATAATTTGAATTTATACAAAGATCAAATAAATTTGTAAAAGGGAATTACATAATTTTCCACAAATACGATTTAAGAAATAATTCCATTTGTTAAATAGCTCTGCCTCTTTTTGTTTGCTGCTTGTTTGACTGACTATTCTACGAATATGAATTCCATTAACGAAAAAATTGAGTTTTTTGACGTGGATAACATTTACGAGCAAAAAATAAGAAAGAAAGGCGGATTAGATTAAGCCGTAGTAGTTTCAGTCAAACTCCATTTTTTGTTCAATTTGATTTGACGGGGACTCTCAGTGAGACCCACATNTTTTTTGACGTGGATAACATTTACGAGCAAAAAATAAGAAAGAAAGGCGGATTAGATTAAGCCGTAGTAGTTTCAGTCAAACTCCATTTTTTGTTCAATTTGATTTGACGGGGACTCTCAGTGAGACCCACATCGTATTATTTAATCAAAATGCAAAAACATCGAATTCTAAGTAAATGTCCAATGTACACCCTGTTTCGTCCCGTGTTATAGTTTGCGAAACTCCTCATCATTCACTTTTTTATAAAATGCAAATATAAAGACAGATGTCTTGTAAGTTACTTTGAGGATTTAAAAAAGATCAAATATTTGCACATAACGGAAGCGGACGACTGTAATTGAAGTTAATTACCCACCTAAAACTGTCATTATAAAAAGACATTTTTGCAATACCGTTTGAATCTGGTCAGTTTTTTAAAAAATGTACAAAAAGATTTATTCGTTTTTGCAACTGTTGCTCTTGTCGAAGCCTTTAGGTTTACCCACCTAAAATTGTCATTATAAAAAGACATTTTTGCAATACCGTTTGAATCTGGTCAGTTTTTTAAAAAATGTACAAAAAGATTTATTCGTTTTTGCAACTGTTGCTCTTGTCGAAGCCTTTAGGACAAAACAGCAGGAGCACCTTTACCTCATCAATGCAGATCTCAAATTTAATTCAACTTTTGTAAAAATATTGATCTCAATCTTGTTTTTTCTAAAAGCACTTATCATCGGCCGGCCTTTATACAAATCAACAATAGAAAACTACTACTGCCTTTTATAAAACAAATTTTTCAAAACTCCTCTTTCTTCTAGGAAGAAAAAAATGATGGGCTGAAGGAAAATGAAAATCGCTTAAAAGCCAAATTGATATTAGCTTTGCCACCGGTTTGCCTTGTGCTGGGTTTAACTTAAATCATTTTATTCTACAGTATACGAATTAAAATGCATATTATACACGTCTGTTTATAAAACTGAACTTACACATCATTTATAATAAATAATAATGTAATCTTTCGAAACGCATCAGCATAATGAATGATGTTCAACAAAAGAAGTGGATGAGCCAAAGGAGAGAGAAGCTATTTGGTGGAAAGAGTGAGGATCAAAATGATGGTGTTCATCATCATCTCTCGCAAACAGTGGCTTCTTCGCTTCTTCTTTTTTAAAAAAGCCCAAAAAAGCAGTTTACATTTTTAAGATTTTAATATTTACTCCATTTTCGCCTTCAATAATACAATTGAGCAGGAAATCCACATTTTAATGCTTTGCTTCTCTATGTACTTTGATAATTCTTGAAAAAGTTGACCGATACTGAGACAACGCCCCAGTCAAACCAGTTTTTTCCTATTCTTCCCATAGAAAAGACGGGAAAATGATGATCAAACAAAGGTAAAAAAGCAAAATAATAAGACGAAAAGAAGAAGATGAGTCGTTCGTAAACTTTTTAATCTGTATCATATTTTTATAAGTGTACACACAAACTACACACAAAATCTGTTGTTTAGTAGCTCAGGCTTTATTGCTTTTCTAGTTTATCATCTATCCACAAATGTGGTGTCGTGAGAGAAGGCGATCGAGAAATTAATTTTTTCTAAAAAAATACAAAAAAAGTTTGGGCAGAGTTAAACAAATCTGTGAGATGAAATCTCTTCTGCTCTCTTTCTGACAGATCAACTTCTTCTCTTTGTTGCTCAACTTTTAACGAAGCAAGATTTTTAAGCTACTTAAAATTAATAATAATAATAAACCTAAAGTAGCAGCAGCATGAGAGCATTAGGAGATGGAGTTTGAATGCAAATTTACATTTTAGGAGAAAATTGACACATACTGATATGTTTATGTGGAAATTGTAGTATTTTTTATTCTCCAGAAGTACTATAATTGGTCGAATTCAGATCATTTTTTATTTATTTTTGTATTCTTATGTATTCATCGTTAACAACTTCTGTTTTTCTGTCAAATGAACAATCATATATCATTGTCTGTAGAAAACAGCTTGAAAATTCACCGAATCGATTGATTTTCAACGAAAACTTTTTGAATGCCTAAACTTGAGAAGAAAGGTAAATGTACCTAAGTGCATGTGGTGAGAACACTTGGTTTTAAAACGACAAAAATAAACTATTAACAAAAAATAATCAAATGATACCATCTTTGCAAATCGCATTTTTACATTTGCATTATTAACATTAAATTTGCCAAAGAAATTGGGTGATTCTAGATTTTGTAATATCAAACACCTCTATTCCATAGTATAGTTTTGAACATTGCAACTTTTACCAGATAATGATAATTCGTGTGTCTCCAAGTTCATTTTCTCCTTGTTATCATCACCAGAATCAGCAAAAGTGAAGTGGTGTGCTTGAGCACAGTACTTACACATACCTGGGCTTCAGCCAGAGTTTCATCCGACTTTTTGAAAGTCTACATATGGAACATGTGCTGCAATTTCGTACGTCAACCGAAAAGTTTTTTTTTTGCTTACATTTGGTTCGCGTGTCTCATTCTATCACACACACACAAGTGATATAAGATTGTGGTAATTAGAATTTATCAGGAATTTGGTAATAACATTAACTATCACACACAATGTGTGTTCCTTATTCTCATCTATTTTTGAAGTTTATTTTTAAGTGATTTCATTGAAATATTTTGTACTCTTCTGATTGATTATCTCCGATTCGGAAACTAACTCAGGCTTTTATTTTTGCGGAAGTTCTCTTTAAAACAAAGAATGTTAGTGACTTTTTTTCTCAAAAAATAGAACACTCATTGCATACTATTAGACCATGAATATATCACAAAAAGTTTAAACCGTGTCTTTGTCTTGCCAAAGTCTATCACAAGCGTTGAATATTGTCATTAAATATTTTGTAAAATTTTAAGACAAAAACAATAAAACATTTTGAAGTTTCGCTTAAAGAAATTAATTTAAAGCGCCGTTTATTTCTGGGTTGGAGGCAATCATTGAAATTGGAAAAATTGGAAAGAAATGGATTTTCAAAGCAGACTGTAAATGTTTTCAAGTCTTGCTTGTGTGGTTTTATAACATTGGGCGGGTGCAGACGGATGTGATTTTGTTGTGATTGCTGACCGGATAGTAAAAGTAGTAGAAGATTATACGCAATAATGTAAGATTCCTTAACAAGTAGCACAAAAGCCCACAGGAATTTAAGAATTTGTGAGGTTTCCTGAGGTTATTTGTTATGTGAGGTGATATTTTGCCAACAATTTATGTCCCAACTCACATAAATAACCCTGACGAAGAACATGTTCAAAGTCGGATGTTCCAACACCGCTACCACCAATCCAATTCCAATTCAATTCCTTTTACATCCCCGTTAAACACATTTGAGCCTGCTTTGCAACGCTAATTAAAGACGAGAAAAGAAGTTTTTTGAAAAATATTTATGTATATTTACACTTCAAAAAGGATGCTCCAAGTATTACAACTTGTGTTGAATAACAAATTTAACAAAACAACCTGTGTACATGAATTTAATCAAGGAGTTTAACTGATGTATAACAACGCCAGCTACTTGTGTAAAGGAGATGACAAGTGTTTCTAAAACGTTTATTTTATGCACTTTTCATTTGATTTTTCAAATTTGAACAAATCCCATCCTGATTAAATGTGAAAGGCATTAAATTTGTGTTATTGCCAGTTATTTCGGCAATAACTCTACACAAGCATTTTATGCTTTCACTCGTGAATTTGCATGATCCTTTAAATGTTAGACTTTAATTTACCATCCAAATGGCGAATAAGTAGTCCATCAGAATGTTTTCCTTGAGATTTGAACAGCTTTGAATGTGATACGAAATATTTTACACTATTTTGTTATCATAAGAGACTATGCATAATTGATTTTGAATAAGTTTTCAGTTAATTAATAGAATATCAATCAAAATCCGGTAATACAGGAGTTAATATTTGAGTAAACTTGATATTTTATATGCTTGGCCGTTTATGTAGAAATTAAAGTTGCAAGATGATTTGAAAAGAGATGTTGAAAAACTGCTGAAAGATGAAATTATAATAAAACTAAAACTTTGCTGGTTTTCTGCAGCATTAAATTCAGATTTTCCATGAGATTAAGTTGATTACGCTATGCTGCTAACAACCAAGTGTTAAATTATAGTAATAATAAAATGGATAGTTTTTTGCAGAAAAGCTGAGCAAGACAGAAGCAAGTATGAAAATGAGTTCAATTTCTTAAGAACGATCCTGCCATGCAATTTCAATTTATTGGTAGTGCATTGTTAAAAATGCATTTTTGCTGACAACTAATCATAATTTTTGAAAAAGGGCAAGCTCAACAAGATAGCGTGCAACTACGAAATAAGTTTAAAAAGAAGATGGAGCAATGTCCAACAAAACCCAAAATCTTGTTTTTTATAAGAACAATGGTTTGAATGAAACTGAACTGATTATAATCAAGTCATGTATGATGTTTCTCCACAGTCATTTCACTTGTTTTCTCAATTGTATCACCATCATCATCCAGTTTTATTTCGCTTCCCCCATGAAATATGAGAACAGGATTAATTATTTTGTTTTCCTTTTTCTCTGCTTATACTTTCCACTAATCCTAAAACTAATCCTAGAATTTCTCCAAATATGGCTACAGAATTTCTGATATAATAAAATGTAGAAAAGAAACTTGTTCAATAAAGAATCGTTCTTTCTCGTTACAATTTAAGAAGTAATTGTTTATTCCCATTTGTAGTCAAGAGTTTTACCACAAAAAGTATAAAAGATTTAATAGTGAGTCAAAAAAGCAGTTTACTCCATGGACCAAATAATTTCTGCTCTAGGTTTGGTCAGGCATCAAACAAATAATATGTAATACGCTTCAAAAATGGTCTACGCTTTAAATTTTATAATTGAATTTATTGTCAAACGTTTTGATTTTATCATGTAGATTACTATTTG
Source organism: Lepidocyrtus cf. nigrosetosus NNG-2020 (assembly GCA_027744615.1). Classification (NCBI taxonomy): domain Eukaryota; kingdom Metazoa; phylum Arthropoda; class Collembola; order Entomobryomorpha; family Entomobryidae; genus Lepidocyrtus; species Lepidocyrtus cf. nigrosetosus NNG-2020. The sequence goes on along the minus strand of JAHZNK010000550.1, from coordinate 9,978 downwards.
GATTTTCAATACGCTAAATACTCTAAAGAAATTCTGCAAATGTAATTATGAAAACGAGCGCAAATGATTTTGTAGTTGTCAACACCTCCAACCCACCAATATCAATTCAAGAATAAGTAATACCGTTCAACGCTGCGACACTGACTCAGGCATTAACCGTTACGGTCATTTGTTTTAGATTATTATTGCCAAAAATCTTAGTTGCTAAACATAAAATGTTTTTTAGTTTTTTTAAATGCGTTGGTTTTAGGTATTTTAATGTCACTGTAAACGACTCTTTGTAACAGAGAAATGAACAAGAGAAAATTCATTATTTTGAACTTTTCGACCCTTCATAATCGTTTTTCTAGTGCAACCAAGCCCACATTAGTGTTGTGATTATGGTTCAAAATTAAATATGAGCATTGTTTTGAAAAACGTTTCTTTTCTGATGACATTCTTGTGGATTTTAATATGCATGAGATTAACATTAACATAAAAACAGCTATTTTCAAAACCATTACAAATTGAAGAATTCCGCGAATTTCATCACTGTTTAACAAGGAGTACAAGGTTTTGATTTTTTGTGTTATTATTGCTAGGATGTGGCAAATGATGTGAAAGCTCTGTTGTACATTTAAATTTACTTTTCATAAAGGAGGAAATGGTTTATATTGTATTGCAAAATTTTTGCATAGAATTAACAAGCTACAAGAAAAATACCGAAGCATGGTCATAGGTCAGACAAAACACTGAACAAATTAAATTGAATAAAATTATTATGCATTTTCACATAAAATATATCAATACGTGAAATGAATGAACATGATAAAGTTTGCAAAAATCAACCCTTAAAAATTGTCGAGACGGAAATAAAAAAGTTGACTATTGTTAAAAATGCATGTTTAGGTATTTTCTTCTAAATAAGTATGCTCTGAATACCAGAGAGCCACCACCTTAGAAAGAGTAATTTTATATAGAACGGATTCACGTACAAATATGAGAAAAAAATAAGATTTTTATGTGCAATGTATCGTTATTAAGGAAAACAGATAAATATTCAAAGTTTGACAGTTGCTACTCTCTCGTATTTCTCTAGTTGCAAAAATTATGCTCGACTTTTTTTAACCATAGAAAATACAGGTTATGTGTAACTTTAGGCGATATTCTTTTAGGCAGGTCAGCAATGTCCTGCTGTGCCTCAGCAATGCTGGCTAATTAAGATTAAAATGATTTCATCTTCAAATGATTGCGAATAGTAAGTGAATAGCTTAATGTTGCAGAGAGATGCTTGCTCCTGTGTGCAGCTCTATTTGACATGTCGACGACCATTTAGTTTCTCACATAACCTATTCCTCCCCTTACTAACTACAACTACTACAACTGGGTTATAGTCTGCTATGAATCAAGAGCAATTTTTTAAAAACCATTTTTCTTACAAAGTATAATTGGCATTCCTCTTTCTGCAAAAATTGGGCTTTTCATCATGAGACGACCTTTCACAAAATTTGCAAGAAAAGATTTTCTACAAACGACACTGTACGAGCAGTGATTGCTCTCCAAGGCGAAAAGCAGAAAAATTTAAAAAGTTATTTGCAGTTGTAGTAAAGTAATATAATAGCGCTGTAAAACTGAGATTAAATGTACGAAGCAGATGTTGTTAGCACAAAAACGTAAACTTAAATTGGAAAAATGTCGTAGATAATCAAACGGAATGTTGAGTGATTTCAGGAATACTAGCAAAAGAAAAAATCTGCTCATCTGTGTCTAACCTTAATGTACAGAAATCGAGTGCTCTGCTTTGTGAAATTTTAAACAAAAAGATTGGAGGGATGCTCACGTCCTCGTTTTTCGAGAGAGAAAATCAACGCGAATTAAGTTGAATTAAGCCCATTTAAAATTTTAATTATCAAACAATAAAATGTTCATTAATAGAAGCTCGCACTTTTCCCTATTCGTACTTGTTTAGTTCAGGCCTTGTTGTATTATTTGCTCTTGTTTCTTTGCATATTTTTGCTTGTCCTCCATGGCTGCCTGTCACTGGTTTGACGTAATGGATGCAATTTTATGATATTTTTCGTCAAATTAAGTCTCATTTGTTCATTCTTTTCCTACTCTCATGTATATTTGGAGCATAACTTTACTAGTACGACGTTTTGGAAGTTTTGTATAATGAATTGAAGAAGAGATGCAGGGTGGTTGAAAAATGAGCAAATGTAATTTTTTAGTTTATAAATATACGAGTAAATGCGGCGTCACGGCCATGTTCCCATTCTTTCCAAATTATTTTTTAACTTCTTCCATACTTAAAAGTTTAAAAGCCAAAAAGTACGCAGCATTTTAATAAGAAATCATGATACTCTAAAAAAGAACAAATAACAGCAGAAATGTAAACTCTCTCACAGGACGTGCTTTTTCTCTTGTATGAAACATTTACAAGAAAATGTGGCTCTTGTTTAATTCTTTTCTTAAAATGAAAGCTGAAAACTAGAAATCATGAGTTTAGCTTAAATTTGGCATGTCCGCACCAAAATAAATGATTATGGTTGGTAGTTAGTAAGTAGTTGTAGTTTAGTGGTAGGTTCCCTTACAAATATCAACGCTGGCAAATATAGATATGTAATATGACCTTAAATGGCATATTATCCTTATATGTAAATACGACACAACAACAACAAAGTATTATGGACGGGGTAACACAGCCGCCATGTGGATATTAATGTCGAAGAATGAATTTTTACCCTTTATAAGAATAAATTACTTTTTTAGAATAAAAATGCTTAGCGAGAATGTAATAGCAATAGTGAATGTATTTAATTGCCTTGTATGTTGCATATTTTATCCAAAATATTTATTTTTAGTACAGGTAGTTGATTATCCAATCAGGTTGGCAAAAATATATGTCTGTCATTCTACAAGTTAATTGGAAAGTGTCAGTTATAAATAGCACGTATCATTTTAAGAAAAAGTTTATTGAATGCAGAAACAAATATTATGTCATCGACTTGTCCATTATTAGTTATTTACAACCCAATTAAAACTGTAAGAACAAAGTTTTGTTTTGGGAAACTTTGGATGTAAACTTTCCACAAAGCTTGTAATTATCAAAAGATAATAACCTAATTAAATTAAACAGTATTCTCTACCGCAATTGCATTTCCTGTACAGTCGCTAGTAAATAAACAATGTTTGTAAACAAACTATAAATTGAATTAACCGAGTTTACATCTAATTAGTATAATTCTACGTTATTAGATAAAGCTTTGAGAAAAAAATTCGCAAGCCATCTTAACCGCAGATTAACAAGTGAGCAAACCGTGAAACTGGCCACCTTTCAACGAAGAAGATACCATCTCTACATATTGCAAGCAACAAGTTGCATAAGCAAACAGATGTGTGTGGAATAGCGCGAGAAAAACAGATAATGACCATCCATTACCTCTCTTCGATAAAATAAAAAAGTTCTTTCACCAGCCTTGTAGTAACTTTGCCATATGGACTTTCATTATTTTATAGCAAACTGGATGATTCATACTTTTCCCATTATCAAAAAACAGAACTTTGCTTTTTAAAAAGGTTAATTGGCAAAGAAAGCATGTTGAAAGTTAAATTAAATTAAAACAAAAAAGTGTGACTGATTGCAATGTTTTCACTCACTGAAGTGAAATATAGCATGCATCAATTTTAAAATAATGTACAGAAAAAAACGTTTAAAATTGTTTTAAAGTTCCACATTTTAACCGCGATATGAGCATTTAAAACCTAAATAGCCAATAAATAATATGTAATTAATAAAACTTTCATGGGTAGACGTGGTTGGGTGCCTTTTTAAAAAAGCTGAAAATGTAACAATTAAATGGAGACCGACGCTTTTAAGACTTGCATGAGGTAAATTTTTTTTGTTAATAATTAAAATTTCTCGTGATCTTTGTCATATTGAAAATTAACATAAACTGGGAGAAAGCTCAGCAAAAGCTGCACACATAAGTTCTTAATTATTTTTCATTTCACGTTTTAACGGGCTAATAACATGAGGAATGAGTAAACACACGACGGGGAAAAACTCCGACATGAAATTTCAAATGAGGAAACAGATTTTCCTAAAGGAAATAAGGAAATATTTTCTTTTTATATGCACAGAGAAATCAACATTTAAAAAATTTAGGAATGGGGAAGAGAAAGAATGTTATATTTTGACCCAGCGGGTCTTTATTTTTCTCTTTCCACGGCATTATTTTTTGGTCCTGTTTCCCAATTTATTGCCACACTATTTGACTTTTCCACGCAACGCAAAAATTTTATTATTATTATGCCGAAACAGCAGCAGAGTCGCCGCTGGCCCGCTTTTCTCATGTGTTCAATCATGAAAACATTTCAACCTCTTCTCCCGTCCAAAAAAATCCAGGAAATAAACCTCCAAGCTTTCAACTGGAATGAACGGAATTTATGGAAACTATTTCGTCTTGTTATTCCAAAAGTTTGCCTAATTATAGATTAAAATTACTCCTGAAAATCCGTTTACCCAAGATAACACGAAATGAGCAAAGTATTATGTATTTGGGACGTAATAACGTTTTTGTTTTCAAGGAATTAAGACCTGTGAGCATTTTTCTTATTATTTTTACAAATTAAGAAATGAAAGTAATAAAGTAAAAAGGTGGTGTTTTGCAAAAGAAAACTTTCACCAGTTCGTGTATATAAAATAAATAGAAACGGGTTATTTGAATACTTGTTAATCCCAGTAAGAAAAATTATGATAAATCGAAATTTAACGCAAATACGTATTCAAGCAGCTCAATCCTACATTCTGACAAGTAGAAAAAGAAATTAAACTTTCTGTCATGTGTCCATTTATCCATGTTTAAAACCTCACACTTTTCCTCTCACGTGCAAAAGAAAATGTAGGAAAAGGGGAAGGAAAATTTTAAAAAAACAATTTTTTCTCATTACATATTATATTACCCTGAAGCCAGGCAAAAAACTCCAGAATAACAACACCAATATTAGTTATTTGCAATCATTTCAAATAAAGTACATGGGGACTTGTGTAATCGTCGTTTGTATGTTTAAAAAGCACAACTCCGATAAAATTGAGTGAGAGCCTTCCACTCTGTTGCTTCTGTGCACCTGGGAAAATGTAAAAATGAGGGAATGAGGGAAAGAAAGAAACACGCAAGTTCATTATACTCCTTTCCTTTTTATCCTTTTAGGAAAACAATGTGGAGACACTGAATATTCAATACTTTTATTATGTGGCTGCTAATAGCACGACTTAATTTACATCCATATTCCATATTTCCAACCTAAAAATTACTTTTCTCTTCTCTTGAATACAAAATATTGATGATAACTAAAGTGGAAAAAATAATGAACTCTGGGCATTTTTCTTGATTTTTTGAGCATGTCAAAAATACAAACAGAAAAAACATTTTAAGAGCAAAAGCCACGAATTGATATGAATATTGTATAAGCAACTAGTATTTAGAGAGCTACCACCTACATCACTCACAATTTGCTCCAATATGTAATCAGTTTTAAGGTAGAAAATGAAAGAATGATGCAAAAGGAAGCATAGTACAGGAAAACTGTCTAGTTCATTTTTTGTTTTGTAGCTGTTAATATTTTCATTTCATGATGATGAATAATGCAGCAAAACATTCGTTCCGACAAACTACTCACATGATAAACATGCTCAAATCGCTTATTCCTCTATTTAGTATGGTTGTGCTTCAAATTTTTTAAAAAGGCGACGGAGGAAAGGGGAAGCTAATTTTTGCATAGTGTAGTGGCAAAATCCTAATAAATATACAAGTTTAGTATTTTAATTCTAATTTCTTCATGCATCATGGATTTACTCATTTTCTTTCAATTTCCATATTGCCGCCTTTTCAAATATTACTTTTTCAAAATGAATTATTACATACGGTAAAAAATAGAATTTTCTTTTTCAATTTATTATTTGCCCCTCAAAACTTTAAGACAAAGAGACAATTTCTAGATAAAGTCCTAAAAATAATGTTAAAACCTTAATGGTTTTTTCTCTGAAAAGCTTCTTTTTGCTAATTAATATTTACACTTTTTGGTTTCTCTTTCTTTTTTATTTTGGGTGAGGACAAACAGGCAGCAGAAAACAAATAAGACTAATTGCAGTATGCAAAAAACGGTCAAAATGAGTTATAAAATCGCACCTTGCAAAGACGTAAACACAACTTTTTTTAAAAACAAAAACGAAAGCACATCTGCTTTTACTTGACATAATTCGATGACAATCTTTTTCCAGTACTTTCTTTATGCTGAAATGTTGAATAAGAAAACAACAAGAACTAAGGACAGAATGCATGCATCAATTATTATAAAAAATACTTTTTTTCAAATCCGATATAACGTGACTTATTTTTTCCTGTATTGAGTAATTTTTACTACATTTGTAATTCAACACGATTCTCCTTCCAGACAGAAACAGTTTCTAGCAAATTCTCAATTTTAATCGCGTGATTTGAAAAATGGAGTGAACGCGAGAGCTGATTAAAAAGATAGTGAAAGACACATAAATCAGCCCAAATTTTATATGCTCGACAATTCTCAAGAAGTTTCCTTTTAACTACGTATAGACAATTTAAATGCAGAAATCCCCAGAAAGACTGTCTTTCCATGTGGATAGCAACACTTTTGATGTTTTGATTTTTAAATTTATTCAAGAAAAAAATCACCGTCCTTGTAAAACTATTTTATAACAAATAATTATATAAAAATCACAATTTTTGTCGCTCACACTTGTTTATTCAGTAATAAATTTTTAAACAAAAGTTTAATAAATTGAAGTTCACTGACACTCTAGGTTTTAGACACATTTATGCTAAGTATGACAATAATTAAATTCCATTTTACACACGTATCTCAAAATTTAAATATGTTTTGCAATGTCAATGTACCAAGTTTGCTACTAGATTGCTACTTTATTCCTACACCTACAACTTTTTCGAAATAAATTTTATCGGTCAAAGTTTAGAGTAGCAGTTTGTACTAGTAAATCACAGCTTGTGAACTCAAATATGTTGGTTTTTCTTATTACATTAAGGCATCAAAAAGAAATGACAATTAAAAACTGTCAAAATACCCATTTTCTGTATAAAATACATGTTCTTGTTATTTGGAAGTTTGTATTGCAGTATAAAGTACAGTTCAAATTAGTTGAGGCGTTCAAAAGTTATAAAGGCGGAACCGGCCGGAAGGCCTTTGGACGGAAACATTTTATTATGTTTTATAACCATTGTTGTATACAGAGGGCTAATATCAATACTCGCGAGAAAGAGTAGAAAAATCAAAATAAAAAGCGAAAGCTATAAATTAACGTAAAAGAAGGCAATACTAGGAAATATCACTCTGTGGCATTTTATATCACTCTGTGGCATTTACATATTTAAAAAAACATATCCTATGTATTATAAAAAGAAGTAGCAAAGTACCGAAATAAGTTTACCTAACCTCCTCTAATAGATATAAAATTACAAGTTTCTAGATGAAATTGTATGAAATATAACAAAATTTAAAAAGCCAGTGGTGGTAAGAAATTGGACGAAATAAAGGAAACGTAATATGTAATAGCCGGTATAATAGAAATACACGTATGCTAGTTTATTATAGCTAAGAAAAAGGCTTTAACAAAAAAGGGCCACTCACTTGTTACTAATAATATAAGCTTATATAAACCATGTGCGTGCATGGTCATTTTCCCTAATTCAAACTAATTTATATTCAATTCAGGTGAGACAATAATTCAGCCCGTCTACGGAGGCACTTTACTTTCTCATTTCCTATTCCATGGATTTACTTTTTTTGAGTGAGCAACTATCGCTAACGTCATCAATATTATATTTATCGCTTTTTTGTACTGCTATTATTTTTATTATATAAAAATGTTTAAAGTTCACCAACAAACGGAGAAATACTGGGTAAATATATAACACAATGCGCTGCATTTTATGTGAATGATTTGAATTCTTATTTTTAGGCTATCTTATAAAAAATGCAATTCAATTATCTAATACAAAGTAAAAAAGTATATATATAGCCTGTTACATTATTGTTCCTGCCAAGTTCATAGAAGAGGGACAAAAAAGTAAATTTTCCAGCTCAGAAAAGTTGATAACAAACGGGAGCAGCAAACAAAGCAAGTTGATCGTCCGTCCACTTTTCTTCCACCACCTATATGCCCTTTATACGAGGCAGTCTTGCATTTCTGAACAATGAGTAGATAAGAACATAAAAATAGAAAGTGGATGCAAAGTCTTTTTGATTTCCTCGAGTGGTCCTTTTTCAACTGGTCAACTTATAGAGTCAGGCGGTTAAGTAGTCGATGTGTTGGTGGCAGTGGACAAGCGTAAACTTTTCTTTGATGCAATGTGGCCATAATATTACGGTTATTATGCTTATTTTACTCCCCTTTCTTTTCTAAGTAGAACTAGCTCTTTAGATAGGGTAAATATATCGTATTTTTTCTAAAAAAGACATCCTTCCCGTTTCTGTTGAATTAAAAATGCTCTTCATTTATACAAGTCATTCTAAAATTGAATAGTTTTAAAAAACGGGAGCAGCTGTCCATCTTTTTCTAGGGCAAGCTCCCTTATTAAAAACTGGCTGGACTTTACAATCTTTTTTATTATACGTGTGATATGCAAATCACCGGAAACTATAGGGAAGCAATAATATATGTAGAGCATCTATAGGCACATAGGAAGTGGAAAAGATGTTGTCCGGTGGTATTATGTAACCCTTTCACACTACATATTATACTGTTATAGGTACAATTATTGGTTCTCTTACCTTTAAAATTCTTAAATGTAGCGGTTCCATGCAAGCTGGATTTCCTCTTTTTGTTTGTCTCGTTGTCGGTTTTTCAACGCTTTACGATTTGTACAGTGTTACAACTTTCGTTTCATTTCCATTTAATGCTTTATTATTCTTATTTATTGTATTTTCATACGTTTTTATTAATTTTAGCATGCGATTATGTAATCTATGGCTTTTAAAGTTATAATCAACCATTCACAATATTTTCACACTTTTTGATTTCAACAACTAAAAGTAGCATAAAATTATAACGTTTTCCAATTTTGTCGTTTTAAGTGTCAATCACTTTTTGATATGTTAAACGAGAGCTTCAAGTTTCTCATAATTACAGTTTTTGGTGCACAATAATCATAATAATGCACAAAGAACTCTAAAATAACGTGAATTGTTGAGTTTCCAAGAAAATTGTAAATTTGGCGGCTTGCCTTTTATTCCTTAAGGAGTGATCTTGAATTTTAGGAAATAATGAAAATCTATAAAAGTATATGAACCAAAAGTAATTGTTTATTGTTTAAGCTAAAAAATTAATTTTAGGCTTAAAAAGGCACTCATAAAACTTCTTTTTTGTCTTTTCAAATCCGGTGTGCTTGCAATTTTTTTAAAGCTACCTAATAAAGTACGTAAAGTCCACACAAACCACCAAATTAAAACGGAATATACAATAACTATAAAAAAGTTGAAAAAACTTAATTAATCTTAATCCACACGATAAAAGTAATAGTTTCTTTAACAAGTTTCACTTCGCCCTGGGCACGGTTCCGGTGATGAATGATGCGGCATGCTAGGTTTTTCTTTTCAAAATCCTTCCCTTTCTCTGACTTTCACTCTTTAAAACTACAAAACATTCACCAACCTTCAAAGTTCAATTTAAAATTTAAATAAGTTTGGCTTGACCGAATGCAAGGCACTTTAAGTGCGTTTTCACCGGTACACATGTTTATTGATACGCGGGAGAAAAGTATGAGGTAAATCCATGTCTGTAAACACTACCAACAACAGGTAAAATGCTAAACCCAGAAAAAAAAACGTTCATTGTAAAAAGTTTTTAAGACGGAGCACACTGCATGATTTTTGCGTTTGAAAACTTGAAGGAGAGGAGTTGACGTAAAGCGCGCTGCTCACTGCTCGACTCAAGTTTGGATACTGGCC
>JAHZNK010000549.1:0-11784 GCA_027744615.1 Lepidocyrtus cf. nigrosetosus NNG-2020 | reverse complement strand
AAAAGTCGATTTTGTAAAAAAGACATGCATTTTGTCAGTTATAACATAAAATAATTTCGAATGACAACTCAAGAGACACAAGTGATACAGAAAGTCTCACGTAGTCGAGAATCAGTCGCAGATAACCGCAAAAGCAATACAACAAAAAACTTGAGTAATTATCTTTATATGTAACGGCTTTTCCTGATATGCAGAGTACCTAGTTCTAGCATAATAAATATTATTGACAATTGCACGTGCTAAGGTATATGTTAAAATTACGTCAGGTCTGTTACGCTTACATCTACAATTTATTGATTTAAATTTGTTTTTACAGTTGAAAAAACGTTCGTGCGTAATTTGATTTTATTACGTGTTTTTGCGAGTGAGAGCAGAGCTATTACCGCATAATTACTAATTGGGAATCACTTTACGTTTTTTGCAGTTGATATTCTACCCAACTGTTTAACTGTTGTTTTTCAAATAAATTAGAGTAAAAAACAAAATGTACAATAGTTTATGTAAGAGAAAACCGCATTTGAAATTCACGTTTGAAAGTACCTGATACTGCTGGGGACAATAATTTCAGTTTGAAATATTTACTGGGAACATATTATGACATGAAAATATTCTAAATAAATTCAAAAGGGAAATCTTTGATATCCAATTCTAATTCATCATCCTCAAAAACTATCACTCAGAGCCCAGCCCATCCCAGTAGCAAGCAGTGAAAAAATGCCTCCTCACCAGAATATCAAATGAGACAATTTTCTCTTTTCTGCCCAAAAATATAAAACTTTGAGAATTGAGATTTTTTGCCTTCTAAAAACACTCAGCAATTTCTTTCTTCTTGCCATATTTTCTTTACTTTTGATGCTAATCCTGATATTTCATATTATTAGTACGCTTTCTGTCAGCTCACGTTTGTGTGTAAAAAAGGCTCGAGTTGGGGAGGAGTAGAGAGCTGGGAGAAAATACCGTGGGATTCAAACAAGATTTTGAGCTGCTGATGAAGGAGCACCGGAGGGAGTCATCCAATTTCCGGAGATTTCCATTTAATTTTCTGCCTCCTTGCTGTAGCTTACATGTTTTTTGGTGAAAGAAGAACCAGGACGGAGAACTTGCTTCTGGTGACAACCTCAGATAATGATGGCCTTATAGAATAATTCCTATTTCATTTTTCCCTTCCCAATCATACTAATCGTCGTTATTTCATTTCTTTCTGTCGATGATGATGTATTATCAAACTCCAGACTCGTTATTATTCTTTGATGCAATCACACTATTTTGCTTACTAATAAATAAGTTTCCTCCTTTTTAATTCCACTGGGGAAGTAAATGCCGAGTGTGGAAAAGATGCGGAATCACAAATTTAATGACTTATTCAAACGTACAGAATGTAATTTACAGCGGGATAAATATACACCAGCAGGAATTGAATTTAAAAAAGTAGAATGGAAATCCAAATAAAAATTGGTTAAATGCTTTGATTTAGTTTTTATTTTTCTATGAAAATGTACAGATTTAAAATACTAAACTACACTTAAAATTCTTTAAAAAGTAGAGAAACGGGACTAAAAGAATTAAGTGGATGGGTAATATTTTCCTCTTTTAGTGTTCCCTTCGGAGCTGCTATTTCATCCAGGCTATTTTTGGTGTAGAATAGCCCATTTCAGAGTTTCTCTACACGTGTGAAAATGAGTTTTCATGTGGGAACGGTAACTTTTGGAGGAGAAAGTAGGTCATGATCCTGCTCGATAGCAAAAAGTACATTTTTGCAGCTTATAGTAACCATGCTGTGGTGACGTAGTAATGGGAAGATAAAATGGGTGGGCTTGTTTCATTCTTGGTTAAGCCCTTGTATTATCTGGCAATTTATATTTTTGTTTTATTACAGTAATGGGAAAATTATGGTTGTTAGCGCTTTAAAATAAACAAACTGGATTGCTTTAAATTCCTCCCACGCTTCCTATAAAATGCAAACAATGACAAAAATAGTTTTATTTTGCACAGTAAAACAACTTACTTAAAAATGGAAGATTTTGTCCATTTAAAATGTTATTTTTATTAAAGATTTACATTTTGCATTGAATTTGCATTTAAATATGTGTTTTTACAATGTTCAGGAAGGTCATTTTTTGGAGGTTATTATTAAAATGTTTGTTGTCTCAAGAAAAGCAGTAGTTAAGAAAGGTTGCGTTCATTCTCGTAAAAATGATAATTTTCTCGGTGCAGTATGCATCTGCAAAGCTGTCTATTCCAGATCCTTTTTATCGAGAACCCCATCATTTTCATTGTCACATTCTAACAGGGGAATTACAAGGAAAAACAAAAAGCGCGTATCTAAAAAGTAAAATGAGTAAAATGCCCACCGGTATAAATCAATAGTTTAAATATTTATCCACAATTACGTGCAATGTTTACTTTGCATTTTCCAAGCCCACACTAACAAAACAGCGGCTGCTACTGCTTCCTTTTAAGCCGAAAGGCAAACATCAAAGAGAGAAAAGTGCGGCGGGTGATGGGACTTGTAACAATAAAAGTATAAAAAACTAGAGAAAATTTTCCGTCTTCCTTTTCCTAATAAGGAAAAAGGAAAGGGTTTTACGTCATGGATTTAATTCTCGTATGATAGACGATCTCTGATTCTGTATTTTACAAAATAGGGGGAGGAAATAAGCTTAAAGTCAACCTGCCTTACTTAAGTCAAGGAAGTATTTAAATTTCAAAGGTTTATTTCTTTCTGAAGAAAAGGCTTCCTGCTTAACATGGATTGCAGCAGATATTTTTTTTCCTATTTTTCTCCTTTCCATTCTTCCTACTTTCTTTTGGGATTAAAAACTCACTTTTTAAGATTCTGGAGAGGAAGGAGAGAATAGTTTATTCCCTGGGGATGTTGAATGGAACAGCGTTAGGAACATTATCAGACATGTAGATCAATTCTTATCCCCTTCTTACTCAATCCTGTTCTAAAAAGAGTTTCTTTTATCACAAACAGATCCCCTTTTTTCAGTAGGAAAGGTAAGTATACAAAAGTTTTACTTTTCACCTACGCACATTTATTTTTTGCTAATATTTTTTTTGCACGTGCTTGACCTTGGAATATTTTTCATGAGGAATGGCTTTGTCCCTTTTGAAAACTGGATAATGTATTACGTCTCCACCTACCTTGAAAGCTTATTTATCATCCAAAGTGCTTTATCCCTGTTGCAAAATAATTTAATGGAATGTGGCAAACCTTGCAAAACCCTTTTAAAACAAGCTGTAAATATGAAGGGTAATGATGATGAGTAAATTAAGAATTAGTTTTGTTAGTTTATTATTCAGTTGGACACGTTCTCATTCTTTCCAACCTGTTTCTTTCCCAATTCTCCCCCTTCTTACTACACAATAGCCTCCAAGCAATATTCTCCTCTTTTCTAAAGGAAAAGTTGTTTAGCAGGAAAAAATATTTCCCCCTATTTTCTTTTCAATCCGTCTTTCGTTTTGTTGCTGTGCTCAGTCACTCTTCCTTACCTTTCTAACTAAATTATCCGCAAGAGTTCCGCTTGACTCATCTCATTCCCTTTCAAGTCCATAGACCGTGCTCGTTTCTATTTCCCTTTGCAAGAGAATTGTGAGTTTTCATGGGAGCTCAAACGAGATAAAGAAGAAAGTTAGGGTATTTGTGTTGGAAAGTCTCATCTTTATTTTCTGGTGATGTTTATGCTAGCAATAATAATTATGCTGGGAGCAACTTCATCCCCAAACGTGTATGAGTGTGTGTGCAGTTGACTTTTTGTGTTCACAGGTTTTACTTTCCCACTGGATGAGAAATGAGAATCTATTTCCAAGCTAAATTACAAAACGAAAGGAAATGCTTGTTTTTTTAGTTGTGTTTGCTTGAATGACTGGGTATTTCCAGGGACAAGTGTCTGCGTAGGCATTTTCTCTCATTATCGTGAAATTGAAACATGACAGACAAATCTATTTTTAGTTTTTTACCTTGTTTTTTGCAAAAGGAAAATGAAACACAGAGAAAACATAGTATCGTTGCGGTAATGAGATGCAAAATATTATTTTTGTCAGTTTCAATTTATTTTTAAACTGTCATTTTTGACTTGAAAGATTCAATTTAAATAATTAATAAAATGTTTATTTCTGAAGTTTTAAAAGCTCACAAGTTGATGCCTATTTAAAATGTTTTAAAGTACGTGTCACTTAAATTTTTGAAATGTTGTGGGTGGTACAATGCGTAGGATGAAATCTCTGAATAGCTTTTATTTAAATTTGCATGTTACTTCCTTTTGGGCATATTTTTCCATTATAAAACCTTTCCATTATTCCAATTTACATCTATTTTAAACACTTGCCATTCTTTGAAAGTTACAACTTTTTGTTTTATTTTGGAAAAGCATAAAAAATATATTGCCTTAGCCATCCACTCTTTTTCATCCTGTAATAATGACCCATTCATCTATTTTTACAATGATTTCGATATTACCCCTTCTGTTTTTCAGTTACGGTTCCCTTTTTTGTAAACATTGTCATCATCCTTGACAAAGCTTATAAAAAAGATGACAAAAGGCAATGAATGGCAATATCGTCACAAACCCGTTATGAAGACAAGGCAATAAAAAGGGTGAGAGTTATTGCACTGCTCAATACTCCTCACTCCCTTTAATGCCTTCAAATAAATGTAAATAGGGTTCTCAAAGCCATTACAGATGAACTGGAATTGTGAAATGCGTGCATTTCAAGCTTTCATCTTTCACTCCGGAATTTTATGACCTGATTGCTCCTTTAAAAACAGAAGTTGTGAGGGTATTTTTATGAGTAGTAGTAAATATAACACTTAAATTCCACCTGGAATGGAAAACATTGCGTAAAACATATGCGACTCTGTAAGTACTTCTGGGGCTACATTTGTCATTCAATGAAGTGGTGTACTACTTATTGGTTCCGGAATTTCGACTTGTTTGACAAGTGAGCATGGAAAATATATTCATTTGTTTCATCATTGGTTTTTCACAAAGGAACAAATAATTTATTTAATTCAAAGATGCATTATGCGACAGTTACCAGCTTCAACATTTCAAATCTCTTTCATTCGTAACTACCATTTGAACTATTTCCACCTCTCTTTATGTTCCAAATATCTAATATTTGAAGTGTGCATATCGGAACGGAAAGTTACTTTTTAGGTAGGGGAAATGTTTTGTCTTTCTGGTTTCTTTCCCTTCCGTTCGTTACAAAAAGTTAAATCCATGCGTAACGACCCAGCCTGAAGGAGAGTTGTAGCTTGCTTTGTACATTTAGTAAAACTGAAAGATATTTTTACTTCCAAATCCCCGGTTTCAAAGTTACCAACAAAAGTTTTAAATGAGTTTATATCGCTGTTCCTTTTAAATATTTAAAGAATTGGAACTGAAATGTCCGTAGTTCGTTTCATTGCTCTAGGCCAATGCATAAATGCAATTGAGTCCTTTACATTTCCTCTACAAAGAGAAACGACCCAAAGGGGAGAGTAGTGGGTGGGGTTGAATCTCCGCAGAGAAAGAGATGGAGAAGCCTGCTAAACATACAAAAATGAGATTTTTTGTATTCATTAAGTTTGCAATTGAGTCCTTTACATTTCCTCTACAAAGAGAAACGACCCAAAGGGGAGAGTAGTGGGTGGGGTTGAATCCCCGCAGAGAAAGAGATGGAGAAGCCTGCTAAACATACAAAAATAGAATTTTTTGTATTCATTAAGTAACAGAGTTGGAATGACGAATTAAAGAAAGAACCTTCAACTTATCAAGCAGTTTAACGGAACCATTTTTAATGCGTTTTTCGTTGATCTATGTAAATAATATTTTGCAATCAACTTTAATAATTAAATATTTCTCAGGAACCGTTATCGTACTTATTGTAATAGAAATCGTTAAAAACTCCTTACTTCAATGTCATTCAATCCTATTCCTCTCTTGTGTCTTCCAAATCTCCAATTTCATAGGAAAAAACTTGGGTTAATTGGTCTTGTATGTTTTTGCCTCTTATCTTTTTCTCGTCATTTATTTTTGCTATCCTCTATCATTTTCCCAGAAACGCTTTTCCCATCTTTACAATTTTATCGGAAACCAAGTTTTATAACGATCCAGTAAGAGTCTCTTAAACTAACAGAAAAAATTGAACAAACTCAAAAATAATTCTTCCATTTGTCTTTTATAAAACCTTGTTATAAATAAACTGAAGTCGACATCGGTTCTACCTCTTCGATCGATATCATCCGAAGAAATAAGCAATCAAATTGTATTTTGCTTTGAAAGCTAGAAAGCGAGGGGAGCTTTGTAAATGCTACAAAGCCGAGTTTTTTAAAAAGCATAAGGCACACATCCCAGGATATATGAGTGGACTCTGTAGTCAAGCAAAAAACCGAATCATTTAAACCAAATCCAATCCATTGGATTCGTGTTTGAAGAGCTACCAAAAGGCAACAAGCCAGGGAACAAAAAGGGGAAACCGTAACAAGAAAAAAGTGAAGAGGTTTACGTAAACTTTGCTTCTCCAGCTTATTATAAAAATGCTGGACAATATGAAAGGCCCAAAAGGCCAATAATGTATTTTGTATGTTGTAAAAGAAAATGGAAGTGGTTGGAGAAATAAGACGATAAGATGATGCTGATGGCGGTGGATGTCATGTCATCTTATCTTGTTGTGTAATAGTTAGCCTCATTACTTTAATAGCCACTACATGTATCTCTTCACATTCATCTTTTCTTTCCTTTTGCTCTTACTTTTCCATTCTTTTCAGCCTGATGCCCTTTTCCCTCTTCTTTCTCTACAAAATTAAGCAATGAAAATGGAAATCTACGAAGCAGAAAATTTGATTTCTTGTCCCATCCTCTGTTCCTTTCTACCAATTTTAGCTTCCAGTCACTGGGCGTGTCCTGGGCATTAAGCTGTAATAAAAAAATGTTACGCAATATAAGATATTATGAAAGAAGTAAGGGGCTCAGATTTAGATTGGTGAAAGAAATGAATAAATAAGACTTGTTTCGGATATTAGCTTTACTGGTGTTGTTTCGACAAAAAAGTAATTTATAACTGTCATCGACCTATGTTCCTCTCTTTATTCTTTTTTATTACAGTTTTTTTTGTGGAGATTGAAGGAAAAGAGAAAACCACAGAGAAGAAAGGGAGAGAAAGAGGATTGATGAGGGTGATGAGTGATGCAGACGGTCGCTCATTCACTTCCTTTCTTATCAAAAACGGGATCAAAACGGGAGTAATGATCATCACGTCCATGCAATTCTACACAAAAAATGATGATCCTGGTGTTGGTGATCATGAAGATAATCAACGTTTTTTTCTGGTGAAAGAAGGGAATGAATTTCGAAAAATGAATTCATGAAGTGATGGATGAGCAAACAGGTATGCGAACCATTATGGTTTGCTCTAAGTTTTAATATTCGCATTATTGAACCTCACAAAGCTCATACCGGATAAAATACACGAGGTTTAAGAGTTTCTGATCTAATTTCATCTTTTTAATAAAAAATAAATCTTACAATTAGCTGGATAATCATTCATTATGAAAGTTTTTGATTTTTTAAAGCAATTAGGAAGGGCAGCTCAATAAACGAAATGGAAACGTTCAAATGATCTGTACATTACTAAACTAATTTGGGGAATAAATTGTAATTAAGCAAGACTGGCTATCAATTGCATTGAAACTAAGTTTTTGCAGTGTATGGTTGCACATTTATTCTATCTTTTATAGGTTAACCAATACTATTAACAAAAATACAATTAAAAG
Organism: Lepidocyrtus cf. nigrosetosus NNG-2020; assembly: GCA_027744615.1. Lineage (NCBI taxonomy): Eukaryota > Metazoa > Arthropoda > Collembola > Entomobryomorpha > Entomobryidae > Lepidocyrtus > Lepidocyrtus cf. nigrosetosus NNG-2020. Next base: position 4,025 of record JAHZNK010000549.1, on the reverse strand, counting down.
TTCGAAATTATATCATTTTGCAATTGATCCAGAAACTGTTTTGTACGTAAGAAAGATTAGCAATTTAAGGATCATTTTAATTAGAATAAAATATTTTGTTTGTTTTTGTTATATTAATGTGCAGTTGTATTAATTTGTTTCTCACAATAAAGAAAAACAAACTGGTTTAACCAATTTCATCCCATGACTATCCATTTTTGCTCAATTTAACTCAAGTAGAAACAGTGGGAATAAAGAATATAAGGCCAGGAGCAGTGGTGGCGTTAGCACAGCAGAAAAATTCTTAAAGCATAAAAGGAATCTTTTCCTTTGCTTTCTCTCCTACAGAGTGAATGGATGAGAATAAGAGCTTAGCTCGGGACTCCTCCTCAGTGGGCATCCACCACAGCCATTCCCTACACCAGCTCTTTCTCTTTCACTCGTTCTATGTATCCGCCCGCTGTCAAGGACGAATCCACCGTTCCTTCTTTTACTGGAATGTTTTCTCCAGCTTTACCAACAGAGCAACCAACACTACAAGCTTGCGCCTTTCATTCCAAACAAAGTTTACTTTCTACGTGTTTTTCCTCTCATGACATCACTCACAACAGCAACACCAGCATCACATCCGAAATAAAGAAAACGGAGGAATATACAACACAGGCTGATTAAATGTGAGCTCCATTTCCCATTTAAGTCCCATATTAAGACCCAAAGCCTACACCTTTCCTCCTTTCTAGACAACTTTCATTAGCTAAATTCCAAGCATTGACTTTTTTATACTGCAGAGGAAACAATTTTCTGTTTATACAGCGCTATGTGAATTCAACACTTATCTTCCTCTGCATAACTGATCATCATCCTTTTCCTCTTCATTGATAATTATTTTTTATCCTTTTCCCCATATTCAAGTAAGATTTAAAATATAGATTCAATAAGAAGGAGAAAGTGTGAAAATAAATGGTTGTGGTGGAACATAGTCATTCTCGAGACTATCCGGAGGAACATTAAAGGTGGTGCGGTGCTTCTACTACTCTTTTTATGTGGAGTGGACGGTGACGACGGTGGTGCTCCTTCCAATAGTTGCTGGAACACGGGGAAATGCAGAAAAAATGGAGCCTTTTGTCTTTGTATATGTACCTTTAGCTAAGCTGGCATTTTAAAAGAGAGGAGCTGAGCCTCGCCTTAAAAATATTTTTTCCTGAGGAGGAAGATACGTCAGCAGAACAGGGAAAGGCAACCCTGGAAAGAAAACAGACAGAACGACCCAACCACGCTGACCTCCTCGCCGTTCACCACCACCACCATTCTCTCATTCTCCTCCAAGTAATGTACAGAAAAGTAGGGAAGGGAAGAAGAAGAAATTATTGTGGGATGGAGGAGTGAGCGGTTAACCCTGGGAGAGAGCAAAGAAATGCTCAAAAAATTATAACGATAGCAAAAATATAAAATTTGGAGGAAAATTGAGATTGATAGAGCCAATTTGTTGATATATAAATAAATTGTGATTTTGAAATTAGTTTAAAAATAAAAAACAAAGTTTAATTAAAAAATGATTCGGACAAATTGAAAAAATCTGCTAATTTACCCACCTGTGATTGCTATAATATAATGTGATTTTGGTTATCTAAATCGTGAACTACCTTGTGCAAATACTTTTTAATATACTTTATAATTATTATTGGAAAGTTAATCAAGAAAAATCCGTCAAAATTTCTCGTTTCGTGCAAGCCAATTTGGGGGGATTGAGGGACTACATCAACACCCGTGTAGGTCCCGTCATCAATGAAGTTTCGAGTAAGTGCTCATTTTAAAATTTTAATTTTTAAGCTTCCTGTCTTTGTCTTATCACTATTTTCTTAATCATATTTTTGCACACAACGCATAACAATATTGATAAATACACAAAGTTGTGGTATAACTTCGTGTAAATAACTTTCATTAATCAACTTTTGGGCTAAAGATTTTCATTTTGTTAAATTTCTAAATGGGGGAATCTGCAATTTGTCAGTTTCAAAAGGTTTATATTTCTGAAACCTCAGATTTTTTACTTTCACTTGGAGAACGGGGCATTTCTAAACTGCGTTTCGTTTTCAAAGTGGAAAAATTGTGGAAAAGGCAGCTTTCAGAAAAAAAGGATCAATTCAGCTAAAATCTTTTTCTAGATATAATGTCAGCGGTTGTGCTGTCTGTCGGTATTACCAATTCATGCCTGATTTAGCCTAATCCCTCAAACAAAGCAGGCTATTGTTATATAACACTGTACAAGGGAGCGGAAACCGTGATAATATAAGCGTGACGCAAACCCTCTAATAAAAAACTGATGGATGGATTATTGTGGCATTTTTATTGCGGGAATTGTTGGGCAATATGCAGTTGTTTGCGCATATTCAAATTAAGCAAATACAAATGACATTTAAATTCAACGTGATGGTTCTAAACCTCAAAAATAGCAAAGTTACTTTGATAATGTCATTTGTGGTGTTACGAAAGGGGAATAAAAATTAAACGGAAGTCTGGAATTCAAATTGTTTGGGAATAATAGCGAGTGTTCTCCCACTGTATTTCTTGAATTTTGTATTCGAAACAATTTATCTTTAAAAAAAATCTCATGAGATGATATGGAAAATAACAAGTACAAAGTTTTAGTTTTTCAGGAAAAGATATAACTTTTGATAGCTAATTCCTTTTCCCATCTTCCATTCCTTTACTCCAAGATCAAATCTCATGCATTTTAATTAGCCACCTCCTTTCCCCTTCTTTGCTATCTTACGCATTTGGCATTCTAATTTAAACAAAAAAGAGCCCCCAACCACAGAACAATGTCATTGATGATGTAACTACCACCTTTTCTCTCGCTTTCATTGTCACATTAAAACTTTCCTTCATTCAAAAATTTCCGTATCTTTTATTCCAATTTTTCTCCCTTGTTTCCTGTCACTTTACATATTTCTGGTTTTGTGATTGAAAGAGAGGATGGAAAATGGAGGCGGATTGTGTTAGCGAATGTACAACTTTCACATCAAAATACACCATCAACACTGCATTATCCTAGTAAAATATCGAATTCACCCCCAAAAAAGGAAACTTTACATAAGTACATTACATGTTATCATTTTCCTTTTGGTGGAATAAAATAAGGAGATGGATGTTGAAAGTGGAAATAGAATCCGCTAACCAAATGGCAATGTTCCCACCATTAACATTTTCACTTGAGATGGAAAAGTCGGGAAAAAGTAACCACACTAAAAATACATATTAATGTGAAATATTTTCAGCTTTGTCAACATTTGGCTACATTCTTATGATTTGAAAGCGAGAAAATAAATCCCCTGTAGTTTTCATTTCAGGATTCTTATTGTTAAAATTTTGCAATATTTTGTGCACTGGCAACTGATTCATTAAGCTTCTTATTTCTCACCTTGTGTATTATTCTACGCTGCTTTTGTTTCTAGTGTCAGGTCAAGTGTCAAAAGCGGAATACTCTTTCGATTTCTGTTATTTGATCATGCCTTCAATTTGTCCCTAAGTTTGTTTTGGTATTAGAATATTTCTTCTGTACATCTCTTACACGGAGTATTGGACATTGTTCAAAATTCAAATCAGTGATTTGATCACCTCTCCCTTCACATTTCAATCCATCTCAATGAGGCTTACGAAATTTGAGCCGATTACATCTGACATGTGAAGTGTGCTAAGCTGGTCCTCCTCGTATTCTTTCTTTTGTCAAGGGCTTTTCCTATTTCGTGAACCCCGAAAATTTGAAATGGAGCTTACCAGATGGAATTTGCATATAATTTCAATTTCTCTTTGAACTCTTTCGAAGAATAAAAATCCGTTGAATTTTGTACAATTTCAAAGAATAAGGGTTTTACGTCAGTTCTTACAAAATTCACTAGAACTTCCCCGTAAAAGTGACAGAAAGTAGAGGATAACACAAGGTAAAGTATTCATCTGTAAATAAAAAACTCTTGACTTTCCGTTTTGCTTTCTCAACTCCTGTACTTGACGTATCTTTGCAGATGTATCTTTAAATAAACAAAAAT
>JAHZNK010000548.1:0-12674 GCA_027744615.1 Lepidocyrtus cf. nigrosetosus NNG-2020 | reverse complement strand
TGATCATTATAATCCCAAATGATCGTATTCTTTCCCTTTAGCTCTGGCTATTTTTAAGGTCATGACTCACAAATCATACAAAATATATTTGTCTTCGCCCATTCGTAGAGACAGCGAGGGTAGGAAAAAGCTAATTTAACAAAAATTAAGCAAACAATTCAATTATTAAAGAGAATGTGTTGAAGAACGAGAGAGTGGCTGGATAATGAGATGAAATAAATTTTTTGGAAGTGCGTGGATTGCAATTATTATTTGAAATTCTTTAAGGCAAGATAATAAATATTATTTAACTACCTGTAATAAAATAAGATAATAACACAACATGTTTGAGTTGGCGCAGTGCGGATGCATTGCGTAGACTTGTTTTCCAATGGAAATTAAAAAAGATTAAAAAAGGGAAATTAACCAGGTTTAAAAACACATTCAGGAAAGGTAATAAAATAGGGAAAGGTATTAACTTTTTTATTATATTATAATAACTAAGTAATGTGGGGTTTGATTAGGAGGACCCGAAAATCGTGATGGGTTTATGTTTTGAAACAACCTCGTTAATACAAGCAAGTCTTAACGTTCCTCCGTCACTTAATTCATTTTTGCTTTAGAAAAACAAGGTATTTGTACAAAAAGACTAGTTTTTTATGGATTTTACAGAAACTTGTTCAGTCTTTCCAGTAAAAACTGTTTTGTAACGACAAAATAGAAGAGGAAGTTTCATTGCCGCAAGTTTTGTTCATTTTCTTTGTGGTTACAATCAAAACCGTTTAGAAAAGGTTTTAAAAATTGCATCTTTTTCAAGGGAAAATAACAATTGACAAGATCATTATTAAAAACAAAGGATAGCATCATTTATGGAAGCGGGAGTTTTATTACTTTATTTATTTTACTGATTTATGAGAAAAACTAAAGAAATTTTAAAAAATGAAAACTGCGCGTGCAGAAGCTTTCTTTGGATTTTTGGCAAAAGTCAGTGTAATTTGCTCTTGTCTTTTTTGTAATGTAAAAATTATACAAAAAAGTAAATTACACTTGGATCTTTATGATAATATAAAGAGAAAGAAGAGAGATGATCTCTTTATTTCTCCGGTGTGTTAATCCTCGTAATATATCTCCCATCAGAGAACGACCACTTGTTTACCACCCGCTTGCACCTGTTAGTAACAATTATTATTTAGTCACTCTCAATTCCTTATGCCGACCTCGCTACATCTCTGTTTTTGTATAAAATCTTGTAAAATATTTAAATCTTTGCATTTTATCCGTTTTCTTGTCAGTTTTTATTGTAACTGTACAATTTGTGTAAAAACGGATCTATTTTTTTCAAAAATTGACCTGTCCGTCAAATAATTATTAAAATGCAAAGTACTGAATAATAATGAACTACTGTTTCAGTTTTTTAGAATTTTTATGCAAAATGAGATCGCATTTAACACGGAACTGGAATTTTTTCAAAATTTAGAACAACATAGTTAATTATAATTATAAAAATGTCATAATTGATTAAAATAGTCCTGCCCTCATAACTTGATCATTGAGCATTCATTTGGTTAATCATACCTGATGGTTTGTGTTTAATTAGGTTATCTATCAGATGTCATTTTATCTGCCTATTTAATTATGTAGAACACCTTTTCGTGTTTTGAGGGGCCATTCATTTGAAAAAATCACATTTTTCTGAAACGGATTTTTATGAACCGTTTTAGAGGATACCACCAACACTGTCATGCAATTATTCTAATGATTACATGCTCGCCTCCATTTGCCAACAACGGTTTGCCTCAGGTTGGTAATTTTAATCTTGAATTTCTAGGCTTACTAGGCTATCCTGCACTAGTCGGTTTTCTGTTTCGAAGAAAATCCTCGTTAAGAAATCTTTCACCTGATAATTCTTCATAAAAATCAGATTTTTATTCAATGAAAGAAAGATAAAAATTTGATTCAGAGTTGATTACGACGCGTGATAGATGCTTACAGAGTGTACACTTTGTTAACAAAATAGGTTTAATTGCGAATTATACGAACAAGAATTGCGTGTGTCTTTGAAAAAGCTTTTGTGTGTGGGATCCACCAATTAAATCCAATTTATAATCATCTCATCACCCACCTTAAACCCAGCCATTCACGCTTTTACTTAGGGAACGTTCAATAATTACATGAGGTGTAGAAAAGAGCACAAATCCTGTAATGCCGTATCCTACAATAATCAATTAAAAATGAATTGGATAGGTGGGTGAACTGAAAATGTAATTATTGAACGTTCCCTATCTCTTTTTAGCGTTCCCTTGTCAGATTATTTTCCTTTGTTCTATGAAAATATGTGATAGCGTGTTATTATTATTATTACGAACAAACCACCCAGCAGCAGTAAAACTATCCGTGTAAAAATTACAATTATTTCTTTACATAACTTGTGTGATCCGCTGTCGAATTTTAAAAAATATTTTGAATAAAATAGCAAGATAATAACAATGATTGGTCATGAAACCTGAACACTCTGAACACTTTCATAGCTTGAAAATTATATGCGTGTTAACATAAACACATGCATGTCGAGAAAATAACATATGCCAAAGATTTTCAAACATTTTACGACATGCACAATAATACCTTTGATCATAATGATGACGCTATTGTTTAATTAATTTCGAAAAAACCTTGATTTTTTCAAAATTAAAGGAAATGAGGGAAATTTTAGTTTTTTATTTATAATAATGAATTATAATTGGGGAGGGACTAAAATCGTTATAATTTTTTGCACTTTGTCATTGTCCCATTGGCTAAATTATAAAAAGGATGTGTCTCTTGTAAATAAATAAAATATCTCATTTTACCCTAATATTTCACCCGTTTATATTAACGCGCATGTATTTTCCATTGTGTTTCGAGAAAGAGATTCCCCTTCATGAAGATAATGATGACTATGAAGTTATGAGATAAATGATTTGTCGAATTATCCACAGCTTGTTTGCAGTGAAGAACGAGGATGATGAGGTTTTAGATGAGAGGTTGTATGAACAGAACAGGCTTTATTAGATTAAAGAGTGTTGTTAAGTAGACAAGAAAGGGATATATGTGAAAACACAGCAAGAAACTCGTTAGTACAGAAGTGAGCTGAGAATAATGTGAAGAATGAAATGCCTTTTGTGGCTTGCGTATAGAAAAATAAGAGAAAAGTTTTATGGAAAGAACTAGTCAGAGTTTTGAGAAGGGGAGAGAAAAAAGAATGAAGCGTGAATCTCTGATGAATTACAGAAGGTTCATTGGCTAGGCTTGTTCAGTAAGGAAGATGAGCTTCCATAGAAAAGATCTCTACAGATTACTCTTCATAGGAATTGCAATAAAACCTTTTTATTACTCGGGTATATCTACATGGGTAAATGAAAAACGGCGAGTTTTTAATACCCGAAGTGTATTAACGGCTATTTTTACTGTTACCGTTACTGCGATAATGATATTGAGTGGCAGTGCTCAGTTTTACCAATCATGACATCTTAACTGATAGTTACCGAGAATCTCGTTAAGATAAACATCTTTTAATTGATTTTTCAAACGGGAACTTGCTAAAGAGAGTTTAATTAACCTCATTATTATTCATCTGATAAAGTGTTTGTGCGTATTGAAAATTATGTTCATTGTCGGCATAAATCAAACAGCCAAACAAAGCCAGTTCGTTATAATCTGAATTTAACAGATTCATTTAGCAATCAATACGAAGTTAATTAAGATTGAATAAATGTTTTGTGTCCCGCCGGTTCGTTATTGATTTGTTAAGTCGGCGGCTTTTTTTAATCTTAGCTCCAGTGACTCATCAATAAAAAAGACGTCAGGACAGTCAGGAGTTTATTACCGTCATTATTTAATATCATTTTTGGAAGATAAAAAGAGATTTGTAAATGCCGAGGTTGCTTTGAGATGGTGTGCCTCTCCAATTGTCGTCATCATGAACACTTTTAAATTAAGTGATCAACAGCAACAAAGAGAGAACTCCCCTTTGAATTTAAACCTTTGGAAGTTTTTGCTACTCTCTTATATAACCCCGGATACTCCAACATCCTCAAAGGAATTGAATATGTTTACGAAAAACACGGAAGTTCATCACAAGCCCAAAATTGGATTCTCAATTGACTCCATTGTCGGAGAGGATGATAAGCGATCTCATCACAATCAAAACACTCCACCACCGTCTTCCCCTTCTTCGACTTCGCCTTCCTCTCCAGAGAAGAGTAAAACGGATGAGTTCCAAAAAGGTTTCCAGACAGCTGATCAAGGAAGGAATTTATTTTTTCACCCTTTTCAACAACTCCGCCTTCCATTGCATCAGCAACCACCCCCTCATGGGAGTAATCGATCAACGCCTCCAGGGAGAACATCTCCTTTGGCAAGTGACATCCCCACATCCTCAAGTATTACCGATTTAAGAAAGGAGGGGGAAGACAAAAATGAACAGAAAAGCAATGCTTCATCTCCTTCTCAAAGTCCAAAGTCTTCTGATGTTCCTTCAAGTCCTCACGAGATTCACCGCCCGCTTGTATCCACCGCTTCGTTACATCACCGTCTCCCCGGTAAGTCCTGGAATGATTCCGGGACAGCCATCCCCGCATCTTCCTATTGGTCATGGACTTCCCCCTCAGTTTTCATATCCTCCTGGAATGTTAAACTTTGCTTTGGCTGCAGCCACTGCGGCAGCTCAACAAAGTCATCCACCAATGCCACATCACCCGGGAATTCCTGGATGGATCCCTCCGGGCCATCCTGGCGTTCCTTCGCAACATCATCCACACGCGCCTCCAACATCCCATCCGTTATTTCCTTGGCTTTTGGCAAAACATTCGAGACTTTTCCCTCCGAGATTTGGCCCAGGTAAATATTAATTTTCGTAATTTTTAACAAAATCATTTTGCATAGTTTTAAGACCTTCGTAATAACGTCCTGTCAAGATTTTCATATCGTTTTTACTTTTTTAACCGTATGGACAAGGGCACGCAACAAAATCCATTCATATTTTACATATTGCATGGTTAAAATTGAATTAAATCCGGTATCATGACGGTAATTACTGAAAATGATGTTGAGCATGACGTTCCTTTTTACAAAGTGATTTGACAGGCATTTTTTAAAAGATTGATTGAGCTACTAATTGCTAGCTGAAGTGCATTCCATTAGTCTTTCTTTCGGTATTCTCAATATAATTACCTAATAATACTTTTCAGTAATGATTTCAAAATGATGATGCAAATTCCTTCATTCCTTTCTTTTCTACTTACATATTTTAATTAAAGCCATTAATTAAATTTAATTCGTCTTCATTAAAAAATATTTAATTTTCTTCAGGTCAAAGTCTGGTTTCAAAACCGACGTACAAAACACAAGCGAGTTGAACAAGAAGAGGTCGTTATAAAAAAATGCGACGGTGAAAGAAGCTCAGATCTCCCCTCGTCTGGTCTCTCCACAACGGCCGACTCCTCCACAAGGAACTATTCCGAAGGGATGAGCGAAGAAGAAGAGGATGAGGAAGGTGATGAAGAACTTGTTATGGATGATGACTACTCAGATGAAGAAATTAGGCAAGGGCATCCTTCTCATTTGCACTTGCAAAATCGAATCCATCAGATTCACAAATCTTATTCGTAATTTAATCGATTTTTTCTCGTTTTGTAATTTATTTTGTTAAAATGTTCTCGCTTTCTCAATAAAATCTAGTGAAATCATTAGTAAACTTTCTCGTTATTTCCATACCGTCATCATTTGCATACTTCGAATAAAGTTTAACTGCATCTTTATTTTAACAGTAGTTCAATTACGTTTTTTAAATGACTGAATGACTCTAAAAATAGTCAACAATAAATTTTTTAAACGTGACCACTTGAAAAATCATCAAAAACTCTGAGAAATCCCTTATAGGATTTTATTCTTAGTACGTGGAGCATTAAAAAAGTAAATTATTTTCAAAAAGTGCATCATCTCTTTACGATATACAACATTAACTTCCTTTTAAGAAGTGGAAAACGCTTAAAAATAGTTGTTTTTCAAATCTCGTTACTTTTTGAGTTTTTATTACGCAGTAATGACCGTATTTTCACTGTTGTTGGTCATAATCATCGTAAAATCACCTCCGTAATCACATTTTTAATAGCTTTGAATAAGCTTTAGATTTTACCTGGGAGTAAAAAACAACAGTTCCATCATTATATTAAAAGGTGTGAAATAAACAGAACTGTCATAAGCTTCCCTTTTCTTTATTTTCATTTAAATATGACAGGAGCAGTGGAAGTGGATGAAAATTAGAAAATTAAACATTCCTTTAGAGCCTTCATATTCGTAAATTAAACCCAGGGTTTCCATTTTACACTATTTTAAAATACTTTTTACATAATTATCTCAGAGAAATGTGTTAAAAAAGATAAAAAAAGAGCGAGAAAGCGAAGGGATACATGTATATTACCGTAAATTCTTTATTAATAGCCCCGAAGTTATATAAAAAAGCTCTCTTAATTTGAAGGACCCAGGGCCAGGGATTCCTAACAAAACATTTTTAGGTTTTGGCTTTATGCCCAGGCTTAATTCAGGCCCGTGTATAAATAAAGGAAATACGGCAACCCTGCGCACCATATGCAATGAAAAATGGAAAACGTTGAGCGTGTTAAAAACTTGAAATATGATGACAAGGGTGGAAAAAACTCAGTGGAAAAAGCTAATATTTTCAAAACTATTATAAAACAAACGTAATAATACATAACTGACGGAATTTTTATAATTTATCCACTCTTTCCTTTTCTATTGTTCTCTCTTTCTAGCTTGTTAGGAAAAGGGTAAGGTACGCAAGGGGAACATCATTACTTTTTAAAAAAGAAAAAATTGATATCTGCCCGTTTTCATAAGTACCCTCATAAAATACACAAACACCCCGAGAGTTTACCTTTTTTTGTGGAAACTAATCTGTCTTGTTGAAATATAATTTTCTTCCATATCAAAACCCTCCATCTAAAATGATGATGAGGGGTCAAAGAGAGGTCAGTTTTTAAAATAATATTCAACACTTTCAACCTTTTCTTCCCAAGGGTTTTTAATCTTGGAAATCTAAAATCATGTAGGTAATAACTAATAATGATTCTCTTTTTTAACAAGAAAATTACTAGCTGGAGAAAAAAGAAACAAGAAAGAAACTCATGCCATGTGGTCAATGAAGATTGTTTGATTGTTGTTGTTAGCCCATTTTTAAGGGAAGATTGTGCCTTGTTAGCAAATCAAAAGAAAGGTGTGAAAAGTCAATAATTAATTGCCAATTCTGATACAGTACAAAAACCTACCTCACACATGAGAATTTTATTTAATCAAGCTTGCCTAATCTTAAATCTATCCTCCCTCTATAATAAAACTCTAAAAAATCAAACAGACTTTGATGAATGAAAAAGAATAAAAAATCTTATTTTACAATTTGTAGACCTCAGCCCAAGAAAAATCCCATCTCAATTCGAATTTATTCAACCAATTTATTTTCCTTATAAATATCTCTCTTCTTTATAGCCTTTCTCACTCCTTTTGGTAAAAAAGTGCAAATTTTATTGTCTTGAAGGAGATTTACACTTTGAGCAAGACGAAATCCAATGTATTGATAATAACTAAGCCAGGATTTATTTTTTAGATTGTTTTTTTCGCTTGATTTGAATTTCAAAACTTTGATTCGATTTTACAACTGAGTTGTAAAAATGAATAAAATATCTAGAATTCGATTTGTAGGGAAATACAAAATTATTAAGTTCTCTGAGGAAAGGTAAATGGAGTGAGCTCATCAAATAAATGTTTTTCTACTAGACTTGTCTATTTTGTAATAAATAACTGAAATATTTCAAAGGGAAACTGTGTGGGGTTGAAAAAGGGGAATGTTATTGAGATCTACTGAGTTTTTTACTTCTTCCTGAGAAAACGAGTGACTCCCATAAAATTACACACTCGGGAGCATTCACACAAAACCGTTTTTAGCTTTTTTAGTTGTGATGTGAGGTACAGAAGACAAGAGTCAAAATTTTAACCTGACACATTTACACTTTTTATAAAAGGGAATAACGAGCTCTGTCAGATAGTCACTCTTGCAACTGTCAAATAAATTGCGTAATGATTACTCAAAACAAAATGCCACACATATTAAAATTAGTTTTATTTTTAAAACCGTCAAAAAATATGAAATTGTATTTTGGAGCTTTTTTAAATTAACGAGTTCAATTTATATTTTCCCGGTAGTTAGTCACTGACTAAAATAACTAGTTTTTAACACTAATCTTTGCAAGCGGTTCTAGTCCGTATTTAACCCTTAATTTTATTTAATGCGTAAAGGAACCTACACTTAAATTTTAAAAAGCTCCAATCCTAAACCCCTTATTAATCACAGTACAAAAGGAATTACATCACAAACACTCTATAATTACTTAAAAAGGTATAATCTTTTAGAAAAAACGAGTTAGGAAGCTGAGGCTCGTAAAATCTAAGACAAAAATCCCTAATTACTCGTTTCTTTTCGTTTCTAAACATACACCTTGTTAAACTTAAAAGATCAGCCATGAATCTGTCCAAAATAAGATAATTCGAGGAAAAAGTTTTTCATCATAATCCATTTTTTAACCCTCATCAACGGCGTAAACCCTCTTATCATCGGGATCATTATTGTTATTATCCTAAATAGGCAGAGATATACACACGGTTTAAATCAGAAATGGGCCTTTGTCTTTCTTCACCGTAATTATCGGTAATAACAAAATAGCATTTAATATAGCTTAACATTTATATAAGGGAACGGTCAATAATTACGTGATTTGTGGAGAAAGGTAAGGGTGGGTAAGAATAGTACATTCTGGGAAATGCAAATTATTTTCATTTTGTTATGTGTTTAATATGCAAATAAATGAGATATTGTACATTTGCATATCCTTCCCCGTTGAACATACTATGACGAGTATGCAAATTAACTCCACACAACAAATTTGCATATTGTACACGCAATAATAAGAGTCTAATTTGCATAATGTACACATTATTTTAAAATATTAATAAAATCTAGTTAAAAACAAGGAAGAATGTTGGGTGGGTGGGTGAAAGTAGTTTTTTCTTGATTGCGTAATTATCGAACGTTCCCTTCTCCTAGATATTTTACGGACAGATATGGAATGCCATTTAATTCCTATTTGTACTTTTCCCCATTGGTGACCAGCAACCATCCCCTCAAGTATCTTTTTTAATCATCAACTCATTTAATAATCATTATTAATGTTCATAAATGAGAATTTTAATCCTATAAGGACAGACGGATACGCGCAGAAGGTACGAAGAGGTATATAAAAACCCCAATTTTGCCATGTTTGTGTGTGTATGTGTGTAGTAGTTAGTGATTAACTCTCTAATTTGATTGTATAAAAAACAAAAAAGAGTACGTGGTGAATACGACGGTCATCATAATATCAATCATTATCTAGCCTCTTACAGGCTTGGCCTTATACCTTTTCCCCTCTGGATTTTCTCCGATTAACCCTCATTTAAGATTAAAAAGATCAAATTTTTATATACACATCATCATTTATTCCTTTCAAGGTTAACCCCCACCTTAAGAAAAGAATGCTGCTGATGAAGCTCATCATTCTTAAAACTGGTAATAATCTTCAAATATGCACCCGAATGTTGAAAAAATCCATTTAGAAAATGTTAATGCTCAAAGATTATGTACATATTACTTGTCTTTTCTTGTTATGATCATAGAATTAATGCTTGGAGCTAAAAATACCATAAAAATAATGAGAAACGATTATTATCATACTTTTCGTCATAATCATGCCAAGTAATTTTAAAAGGTAGGACGCTATCTGTAAGATAGAAATAGGCTTGCATTGCATCACGCACATTCTTCCATTCCGACAGATTTTTAATCTCTGCTGTCTTCTCTGAAATGATGGATTACTGGGTTTAATGTCGATTTTTAAAATGTTTAAATGAGGCAGCAAATCGCATGCATAATGCAAAAAAATGTGCTAGTTTGATGATTAAACATGATTTTTATGGAAAATAATCGATTGAATTTCAATTTAAACCCGGATTTTATAAATTGATTGACATTGACCACAAGATTATTTTTGCGTTACTTTGCAAATTTTGTGATGGCTTGTGCTACGCAAAAATATGTTAACAAGATTAGAAATTAAATTAGTTTTTTATTACTACCGCGTGTGCTACTGCCACTTTTAAATAGAAAAAAGCGCAAAAACAAGATAGGAATTGATTATGAATTGATTGAAAGATTAATTTCCCGAATATTTTGCAATTTGTTAATATTTCAGAGGCTTAGCCCAGACAATTGCAAAGAAAAACTAATTTTCGCAAGAATGCAGTCCAATACAAATAAAACAAAGGAATTTCTCCAAATTTTGAGTTTCTAAAGCTTTTAAAACATAAAACTGTTTAGAAAATACGATTATATACATTTTGTACTTAAACCTGATGAAAATCTCGGGTAGATGACCAACAAAATATTTACTTAACAAAAAGGAGATTTTTTACAAAAAATGATAAATTACCTTTTACCTTATCCTTTTTCATACTCCCAAGATAATTAAGACACGCTACGTAAACTTTAAAAAACTCTTTGGACTAATCTCCTCTTCCCACCATCAATTCCTTTTTTATTTATTTAGTCATTTGACGAATATTATTACGATGAAAAGAAGTAATTTTCAAGTAAATGACAAGAAAAAGCTGAAAAAAGAGAAATGTCTTTATCCTACTTAAACAATATAATGATCTGTTTTCTCGGGGTTGTTCGTAAATTATGTCACGGCCAAGAACAGTTGGGTATAGCACTGAATAATCTCTTTCATAAATGGCAGGGGGAAAGCCTTTTGAAGAATTACTTCGTTCTTGGACAGTCCCTAAGTGATTGTCTCTGGCGTACTTGTTCGGTCAAATGGCAAAATAATAATTATAAAAAATGAGACAAGAAAAATCTTTTGTTTCTGTGATTAGACTTGTTTACACATTAAAAGCTTTCTAAAATACTAATATCATAATATTGTCTCAGAAAGCGTCATAATATTGTAAAAGTTGCTTTAAAATCCTTAAAAATGATTAAGCTTAAATGCAAATTATGTTCTACACATTAAACCCATGTTTTAGAAATCATCTCTTGTTAAAACTCGGTGAATTCTCGTTATTTCTTTTTGTTTAAATTCTTTCTGTCCGTTTTTTTCTTCCATTTCAACTTTTTAAGATCACTTTTGTAATAAAAAACAGTGCAAAATGTAAATTTCTTGTTTTAAGCAGGTTACAAATTAACAAGTTTTTGATTTTATTACGTGTTANATTTCAACTTTTTAAGATCACTTTTGTAATAAAAAACAGTGCAAAATGTAAATTTCTTGTTTTAAGCAGGTTACAAATTAACAAGTTTTTGATTTTATTACGTGTTATTATACCCAAGCAGTAAAAAACTTGAAGGATGAATATGGATGATATTGCTTCATTGGAAATTAATTTGCATTTGAATTATATAAGATTCCCTTCAAATTATACTGATATGGAGAGATTGGGGAAGTTGAAAATAATTATCGTGAAAGGTTCTCTTCATCTCCATTTAAAACCAATTAGTCAGCCTTAATTCATCACATGCAAAAAAAAACTTGCTTGTATTTTCAAATCTTTAAAAAATGACCTGTTTTTCTCTGATAAATACGATTATTAGTAAATACTTGTAAAAGATACTCAAATTAAAGTTGAAATAAGAGTGAGCATTGAGAAATAATTGTCCGACAAGTTATTATTCAACAAAAACTACTTTTTTGCTCCGTAATTACTGAAAGAAAACAGCGATAATAAACATGAATGTTCTTCAGCCTGTTACAAAGTACTTGTCATTATACTGTAAATCTCGTATTAGTAGCCGGGGCTCTATTAAAGCTAGTGTTTTCTAAAGGGTGTTACTTAACGTGTGCGATAAATCTCGTTTGCTCGGTAATATCGTTAAAGCATATTGTTAAGCTTGATAATTCCCGGTAAACAACTATGCATCCAGAAATGAGCTACTTTTTGTGGCGCGAAATTTGAATTTTTATGCCATTCGCTGCCGTTGCTTTGCTAATTAACGCCCGATAAGATTGCTAGTGTCCGTTAATGAGCTTACCGAGCACTTTTTGATTATGTATTACGCAGTTAAGAAACCCTAATCAAAACCTTCGCACCGGAACCCTAGGATCCATTAGAGAACTGAATTTTAATTCTGGCTGGAAATAGAAAATTTACGGTAATCAACTATTCAACTTTTATTGTTGAGCTGTAACTGCCAATAATCAATTTTTAACAAGTCTTTAACTATTTCCCCAATTTGCAAACAGCAAAATAACAATTTCATGAAAGAATACTTTTTTCTAAAAGCAATTAAGTTCAGAACATTAATTCTTGAATTAACAAAATCGTAAACTTTGCTACTAAAATTTATAGCCATTCAATTATAGAAACATTTAAACAAAGCATTTCTTATAAAATCATGTTTAAAAACTTTTTATTACAAAACGATTAACACTTTGTTTAAAAGAAGACGTTTAAAAAGATCATCAATAATGTGAAACTCACAGTGGGGACTCTATTTAAAAAACAAACCTTGTTCTTTACCCTTTCCTAATCACTTTTCTTCTCCATCATCAGCG
>JAHZNK010000546.1:0-13796 GCA_027744615.1 Lepidocyrtus cf. nigrosetosus NNG-2020 | reverse complement strand
GTTAAAAATGGAAGAAGGGTTCCATTTACTAGTTTTCTGCACAGAAGTGTCATCCTCTTAAGTCAAGTAAAAGTAGTACTATGTAACATCCATGTAGTTAGAATGGAATAGTAGATTATTATGTATACATTATCATGATGATCATGTGAACGATATTAGTTGTGAGATATCGTATAAAGCAACAGCATGTCTCTAGGTTTGCTACCTTCATAAAAGACAGCAAGCCTGCATAGAGACTAGCTTAAAAGTTGAATATTGTCTAAATGTTTTAACAAATGTCATTTTGCAAATTTTTGCAAACCATACATCAAATCTTGCTTTGCTAATAGCTTTAAGAATAATGGAGAATAATTAGCTAATGGAGCAATAATGCATGCATTTAAATAAAATTTGTTGAACAGCAGTGTAAATGTTGCAGTAGTAATGGTTAAACAGCTATACATAATTGCTGATAGCAATGGAATTTGGAATTCTGCTCGAAAGTCTAATCTACAAGCCTGCACAGACAGACAGACTAACATGTCGGTTGCATGACTAGCTTTTTTAAGCTATAAATATATACATAGTACTCACTCCATTTGGTACTTTTCTTTCTAGCTGTTGCATAAATGCATTCGTGATCTATTGAAAAATTCAAACCCCCTTCTTAAAACTTTTTACAAAGCGACACTGAAGCTTATGTATCAGATTAATCCGAATCGGTGCGTAATACAGCAACAAAACAGTCAAAGAAAAAATTTACAATGTGTACAATTTCCTTTTCTAAGCTGTTTTAAAGAAATCGTATTATGCATGTAAAAAGGTTGAATACAATATGCATTATTTGTGTTTTACTTTTCTCTTCTTCATCCACCGCTCAAATCAGAGTTTTTTTTTGTTTCCGTTTGCGCAAGAGACTACATGAATGACATATGTAAGTATTCCTTCCAGGCATTGCATCATAATGTCCTTCGTTACTATATATTTTTTTTACTATTGGCACACATCTTATCTAGGAATCTTTCTATCTCTGCATTAGTAAGTAATTCAACATCCAAAATCGTGAGAGTGAAAGAAAATTCATAATGTACACACAGATGACAACAATGATGATAAGATGATACATGGATCCAAAGGAAGAGACTCACCTTTTCTAAAAAGCAGCGTGATATCGTGTTTTCCCGTTTCCATATTATATTGGTATGCAAGCGAGCAAAATTTACTTTATTCACAATTCGTTGACTACTGGAACACTAAAAAGCTGATCACAAATGATGGCATGTCCCAAATAGAAAGCTACACAAGTACGTCTTCTTTTTTTATATTGGTATGCAAGCGAGCAAAATTTACTTTATTCACAATTCGTTGACTACTGGAACACTAAAAAGCTGATCACAAATGATGGCATGTCCCAAATAGAAAGCTACACAAGTACGTTTTCTTTTCTTGGAACTTTAAAAATAGACTATGGTCATAGGAAAATCGTGTTTATTCTATTCAATGTGAAAATGCGGTATCCATTTTAATTTTCATTTGACTTAATTCATAATCATTATTAAATATGTTGGATTTATTGGCAACGCTTCACGTTTTAAATTCCATTATACTTTACTACTGCCGCCACCCTTGCAAATAATTTTTGAACATTCAATAGCAATTTTTACCTATATAATTGAAGAAATATGTGTACAAATATATAAGGAGACCATGGTTTACTCATCGCCGGTTCCAAATACTTACCTAGTGTCAATTATATAACCAAAAAAGGCTGAGGGAATTTAAAAAACGTAACCATCCACCCAACTTTGCTTGCTTTACTTGCTTGAATGAACTGAATTTTCGGGTATTTGGTTTTGCTAGGGTCGTTTCACCTCTTTTCTCCCTTTGGTGGTAGCTTTTGGTATATTTTGCTTTTTCTAAAAAGTCCCCTAAGATTTACGTATGTGTATATAAAATTTACTCCAAGAAGAAAATTGCATTTGCTATTGAATATCTTCACAAATGTATTTGGTTATGAAAGAATGATAACTGAAAAATAAGGGAGGAGGGTAGTAGTGAGCAGCTGAGGAAGTACATGTGAGTTAGTTAAAGATTTTATTCACTCAAGGGAAAAATCTTGGTAGTGGCAAACGTAGACCTTCCATCACATTTGATTATATAAGAGAAGCCTTGAATATCAAACTGTTTTCTGGGTGATGCGTGCCAATGCCAAATTATCGTTTTTACTTTTAGATCTGGTCGCATAGACAATTCAAAGCAGCAAATTCTTGCTTTAGGAATGATATTTTTTAGATTAATAATTTTCCCAATTTCTGAATACTTTTAATTATGTAATGTAATAATAACTATTTGCCTAGTTATGTAAAAGTCTACGCAGTGTAATAATAATTATTAGTTTTTAGTTTACCATTAATCAATTTTGTATGCATCTGCTTACTTCATTTTACAAAACATGTATTGAAACAACAAAATTATATTGAGTTTGTAAGTACTCTGGAGTATAAATGAGCAAATACCTATTCAATCTAGTTTTCTTTGCTATTTCCTCTTTCCCATAGTAAATGCAAAGAAATAATGTAACATATATATCTAAATAAAATGGGCTGTTTGTTATTGCAACGACGATGATAAGGGAGAAAGATTTTGCCTTACTTTCCTTACCCCTGATATGAGCTGGACTAAACCAAGTACCTCTTGATCCCTTTCCATCTTTCATGATACTGCCTACCTTGGCACAAACAATCTCATATCGTCCTTTAAAGAATGAGCACAATATTTTTGCCTTTACGTTTAGCTGTGATGTAGTAACACAAAATTGAATCTTAATGATTGGATTTTTAGCAATTAAGATCAAAAATTAATATTTAGTTACTAAATTATTCCAAAATTTGTAAAGTATAGCAATATCCACAGATTAGTGAATGCGTAAGAAGATGAAAGGGATGAAGATCATTTTTCCAAGGGATGGTCGGCTATAGAGCATCACGCATATCATGCACATCATGCGACCAAGAAAGAAGCACACAAGGGAGATTTTTTGAAAGCGCTGTTGAAGAAGCGATGGAAGCTTTTGTTGCTTACTTTAGCTTTTTTGGTATGTTGATAGTTGAAAATGTATGATGGCTGACTGAAAGTTGTTGAAGGTTGTCTTAGGCTCTGTATGGACTGCTGAAGAAAGATTTTTTCAGCTTGCCTGCAATATATAATTACGAAAGCTTCATGATCTTTTGTTGGCTAGGCCAACCAGAATAAGTTTGACTGCTCAAGACAACCAAGGATGACGCGTTTATAATGGAGATTCGATAATAGTCATCACAAGAAGAATAAAAACTCCTCGATATTTTATAAATTGATACGCGATGTCTATTTACATTATTCATATTATTTATTTTCATGTCAAGCTAGTTCTATCTGTTAATAAAAAAAATTAAAAATTAGCGCTTCAAATATGATTCATTATAGTTATAGGAATCAAACTATTCAAATTTTATTTTAGCAATTTGACTAATGTCAAAAACGAATGCGAAATGTACAACTAGCAGCACAAGAAACGCATTAAAAAACTTTTTTTTACCTGTAAACTCTTTTTTTTTGTTTACTAGCTGGTATATGGATGGTAGTAAAACAACAGATAAAGTTTATGTGAATACAATCATAAAAAAATAAAATGGTTGTTCTTCTTTTTTCTTGCAATACCGTTCAACCCTTTGATTATTTCTTGGAGAAACGAGATGGTTGACTCCAAGACTATGATATAATAGTGTCAACATTTTGAAGTTCTTGTGCTGCCTGTCTTACAGATTCTGAGAAATAAGTCTGAAGAATCGTTTCCTTCGAGTTAACATTGCAAAATGCAAGGGATATAAAAACAGTGCTTATATTGCTTCTAGGGTGGGTGGTATTATCCATATAACAATAAGATGTTGCCATAAAATGTCTTTGTCTTCACTCTTTTTACCTTTTCAGGTTTTACTGAATTTTAAAACGAGCCTACATGATGGCATGTGTTCTATTACTTGCTTACTTATGTCTCCAGGAAAATCTTTAATAATATTCATAACTTTGGCAGTAAGACCGCCACTTTTAGTAAATATTCTCTTCTTATCGCTCTCTCAATTTTGTTTTTGTGAGCAGTTGTGCATTTATTGTTACTCAAAAACTACTGTTTTATTTCTGATCACAAATGTCTTTTGTAAAATTTGGAATTCACAGATAACTTTACTGAAGAAAGAGCAATTGCTCTTCTTCAGTCTAGATTTTCTGGGTTATTGCATGAATCCAATAAAATCAAATAAATGTTCGTTTTGATAAGATACACATGCAAATCATGAGATGTGTTGAAATGAACAAGAAACAAAAGTTTGTTTTACAAATTTTTGTAAAAATCCCAAAACCAAATATATTTTGCAGATACATTTTTACAAAAAGAAATGATGAAAGTTATAGATATGCTCGTATGAGCGTATGAGTTGGTGAAATGTAAATTATACACAGGAAAATCCATTGCCTTTGTTGTTTTATGTATTGTACTTTCCCTTAGCTTTTTATCTGTAAAAAATTCTGATAAGTCGCGAGTAAACATCCATTTTACAACTTTAAAGCAAGGTACAACCGATTTCATTTTTATCTCCTTCCAATTCCAATGTCACGGTAAAAGCTTATCAGAGCCTTGTTATTGTTATTTTACAATTTGGTGAAGCATAATTCACAACAAGCACTACTCTTGGATTTGTTTTTTATAGTGCATTCTTCTTATTTGATATCGCCCTAACTGTTTCTCTCTTCAACTGCCTCTGTAATATTTCCCAATCAGGATTGCTTATACATACATATATAAGAAAATTTTCAATAATTTAAAAAACTCAAGGTAACCAAAATGTATCTAGTCCCTGATTGCCGCTTGTCGTTACTTACTTACCTATTTCTTTGCACGCTTTTTGTGTATGTTAAAGTAGGTACAGATTTCTTTCACCATCAACATTTGCAAGCTAATAATGGAAAATGCTTTTCATCAGTTCAGCAAAAGTTTATCTATCAGTTTCCAAACATAGGTAGTAGTTGGCTTGTTTGATAAAATCAAGAATGACAAGAAGAAACCTAACAATGCAATGCAATAGAACGAAAAACTTACAGCTTCTAACGGCTATGCTTATAGGGGGTACTTAACACCACGTAAAAGCATCATGAAGAAATAAAAGTTTAACATGGATATTGTACCTACATATGTATATTTTAGAAATTTTCCAAATTACAATACAGACATTGTTATTTCTACGTTCTAAGGTTCATGAAAACCTTTAACACTGCTACCCTCATCATATTCCTTGCAAACTGGCTGATGATTATTATAAAGATGCGATAATTCTTCAAGGTTGGCTAGAGTCTTATGGAGTTTGTGCCATCTCTTCTGATGATGATGCATGAATACAAAACAATGTTAAAGTGTACAGGTTTTAAGGACTTTGTTTGGCCTTTCTTAAAAATTCTAAAATTCATAAATACCACCATTGTCAACAAGAAATCTTTAAATTTGACGTGACAGAAAAAAACTTGCTTCATATTGATAAACTTGTGCTATGCAACTTTTTAAAATACATATTGGATTAATACAAGAGGATTCCTTCTAGTATTTATAGCAAATGCGTCTGATTTTCTTATAAATTCAGATTGTTGTTACAAGATTTTACAAAAACTGACAGATATTTTAGTAAAACATTGAAACAAAGATGAAATACTGAAACAAGCATGATTTGAAAGACTCTTCCAGGAGCGGAAAAAAATGAAGAATAAATACACATGTCTTGGTAGGTAGGAACCCTCAGCATCAAAACTTATCTTTGGGCAATATGCCGCTGATCATATTAAATGTGTACTTTTCATAATATATTTCCCCATTTTATTATCAAGAGTGAGAGATTCTTAAAAATTATGAGCATGGAGGGATAACTGCTAATATAAGTGCAGATATATACAGTTCTTACTTTTAGATGGTAAATATTAGCGATTAGTTTAGTATAGCTAGAAATGAAATGACTTCAACTATCGTAAAGGTATTTTTCTGTGTATATAATATATGCTTCCCTTTTAGTTAACAATATACAGTAAATAGACAAACAGTGAACATCTTAGAATGAGCACTTGATACTTGATGTGTGTTAGTGGTAATGGTAATGATGGCGATATTGCAATCGTGGTTATAAGTAAGTGTTAGTATTAGCAGAGAAAAGAGCCCTGAAGGTAGCTTTAAGCAAGAAAGCAGAATAGTTTTTTTCTGTCTCTCACTCTCTGGAAAAAAATAAAATTTGTCGTTTGTGAGTTCAATAAATAAACCATCTACTCTTCTCTTCTATCCATCGCATCCCCTTTGCTGTGTACTTCTTTGTGTAGTTGCGTTCACCTACTCAAGCAAACATCATCATCATCATAATATACATAAAGCGAATCTCAGGAACAGACATTAGATTTTTTAGTGATGACGATAATAGTATTACTTTATTATGCTAGTAGCAGTCAGCTTTTGGTACCTTATCGAATGAGAGGAGAAAAGAAATACCTTCTTGTCAATGAAGACTACTGACTTTCTAAGAATCAAAACATCAACTATTTTTTCAGAATTTCTCTTCTTCCAATAATAAAAAGAAACTAATATTTAGAACTTGTCACATTTTATTTCTTATCTTTAGTTGTTCATTTTCTAACGGAATATGTGTTTTATCTTCCGGTACTATTTTATGTTGAAAACTTTTCTTGGATTACTGTAAAGTGCAAATATTTTAAAGTAGGATAAAGGAAAGGGTGCAAGCTTTATGTTTCGAAAAGGAAGAAATAAACGGTTAAAAGTACGCCATTATAGATTCCAGTTTTACAACCATGTTATGCTAATCGTCAATAATATCAATATAAGAACATTAAGATCAGGGTAAAGAAATATTGAGGGTGTGAAAGCATTAGAATAAAATACAGGGAAATACCTTTTGATAAAAAAGGAATAAATGAGTCACAAATTTAGTAGTAAACAGAAAGGAGAAGACAAGGCAAGAAACATGTTGTCGACTTCTTTTTCTACATAATAATTTCATAGAGTGTTGTTGCTTGTGAATGGAAAACTGCTCTCAGCTTGTGATCATCATAGTTTAAAAAAAGGTAGGATATAAAGTGCACAATCATCGGATCATCATCCTAACAGAAGAGATCAAGAGTGAAAGAGAAAAGAGATTTACAAAAGACACGGGCATTTTCGTGGTCCCGTGTAGTAGTAAAAATAGTTGTGAGAGTGAGAGAAGCAACAGAGAAGCCAACAACGCTTCACAATTCCCAATGCCACACACACCGGGGCATTTTTGACTTTGATAGTGGTGAATCACAAAAGTAAAAAGCCCTTTAACTCTTTACTCACATCACCACTTTCATCCGATCCACGAACATCGTCTTCACCACCAACATCACAGAGCAGTAAAAAATGAACAACGCAGTGTCAAATAAACAAAGCCATGTGAAGTTGTGATATGTAAAGTAAATCGTTCTCATTCAAACGTCACACGACAACTGCACGAGGATTTTTAACAACTTTAATATCTTGAGTAAGTCATCAATTTATAAAATACTGAAACATATAATTAATTTATTAAATCTGCTAATTTTTTGTGGATATGGATATGTTAATTTATTGGAGAAGATTAAAAAATTGTCATAATGGCTAATTTAGTATGTAATAATAATTAATGAAATGTACAAGTTAAGATTTACATCGAAAACAATAGAAAACAGAGGTTTTAAGAAGAAAATTTCAGCAAAGATTTTTTATTATTTTTTAGATGGTGGATCATTGCAATCCCTTTTCTTTGGAAAAATGAACAAAATTGATTCGATGAAATTATAGTCATAAATTAAGACAAGCATTTTTGCTCAAACCGAATCCAAGTAAAAGTAATANTTTTCTTTGGAATAAATTGAAAATGAACAAAATTGATTCGATGAAATTATAGTCATAAATTAAGACAAGCATTTTTGCTCAAACCGAATCCAAGTAAAAGTAATAAAGTTCCTCTGTTGATCCGGAAAGGAAAAAAATTGTGATACTTATCAATAATAGTGCTAATTAAACTTACTAAACATTGATAAAATACTAAAAGTGCTCTATTTTAGTACTTTAAATTTTGTGTTCATGTGATACAAGTGAGATTCGTAAACAGCTTACGTTAAAATTTTTTGTGTACCTTTAAATTATTTTTCTCCTATAATATATGTTTATGCCTGCCAAACAATTTAGAATTTTATGCTTGTCTATTTGTGAGTTGGGGTAAAAAAGGAATTTCAGAAGTTGGAAATAATGTTGAAGTATGATTTTAGCTACTTTATTTGGTAATGCTAATTGGTAAGTAGAAATGTTTTTTTTAATTTTTTGGTTAAGCATGCATAAATGTTTTTAGATTGTTGCTCATAAAATTGAGTTTGAATTTTGCTTGACAATATGGCCAATTGTTTTCTCCTATATGTTTATGTCTGCCAAACAATTTAGAATTTTATGCTTGTCTATTTGTGAAAAAAAGGGGTAAAAAAGGAATTTCAGAAGTTTTGCAAACTCATTTGGAAATAATGTTGAAGTATGATTTTAGCTACTTTATTTGGTATTGCTAATTGGTAAGTATAAATGTTTCTTATAAATCATGAATCTTATAAATGTTTTTAGATTGTTGCTCATAAAATTGAGTTTGAATTTTGCTTGACAATGGCCAATTGATCATCCATAAAATAATGCATATAATACCGTTATCCAGCAGAATTTTCCAATCAATTAAAATTCATGGATATACTGAGGGCAATAAAAATTAATTGCCTTCTCTATCTTTTAAGGCATTTGGTAAAACGTGCAAGTAGCTGCTTTATAAAATAATATTATTATAAGTACCTGCTACATTGAATTTTTTTTGAGTTGAACCCAAAACCATCGTCTCCATTCAACTCACGGATTGCCTGCAAATTGACAATATTTTACAACCCAATTCAGTACTAAAAGCCATATAGCAATTCAACAATGCTGGTGTTTCAGGGGAACATTTTATTTACTTATATCCTTTAACTTCTTTTTACTAATAGCTTCATTTGACTAGCGTAAATGGCCCTGCAGATTTATAGTTTAGGTGATGTACTTTGAAATGGAGTTTACATTTTCAAGTACGTTTCCCTATCCATTTGTATTACATCCATTATTATTATATAGAGTATATAAGTTTGACGGACTTTGAAATTCACTCGTCGACTTTTTCTAAGAAACAACACACTTTTTTCTTATCAATGTTATGGAGCCATTTATTTTTATTCCCTTTTATGACTGTCTCAAGTTTCAATAATCCTGAAAGAGTACCGAACAAATCACCCAACCGAAAGAGACGTGTGTAGTTTGTAAAATAAAGATCGAACTGACTCTTTGATTCAACATGACAATAACTTAAGAAAGTACATTAGTGAAATTCAACTACTGTGTGTGCATACATTTTTGCCTACTAATATAAATAAGCTATTACTGCTGTCTGTTTAACCCTTCATCTACAATTAGGCAACAATAGGGTACGTCGTTCTCCGCCGACGACCTTCAATATTAAGAAAACTTTAAGATTATTATTATCACTTGACTTTAGTTTTTCCGTTTTTGTAAGTTTAAGTTATGTTCATGTATTTTTTTGTAAACAAAGAGCGTTCATTCATTTATGAACAACAATCAATAACTGGAGACGTGTGCATAGGTAATAACAGGTTTATTGTAGAATTTAAAATGAATTAAAACTTTGTTTCCGCTTTATTTGGCACACATTTCGGCATTCAAGCAACAAAGAATAGCGTGTTGGCGTCTCTGTCTGTTTTAACACTAGAAAATCTTTAATCTGGTTATGCTCCATAGGTTACACGACATGTACGGTTTATTACAAAAATAATCAGATTGGGAAAGCATTTTGCATTCCTTTTGAAAACTTAAATTTCTAATTAACTATGCATATAATTATATAGGTACTGTTAACTATCTGTTTCAGTCCATGAAATTTAAATGATGAGAAGAAAAGATTATAGAATGCTGATCATTAATGTGACAGAGTCTCGATAAATTTCATTTTTTGACAATCACCATACTATTTTCATACAAATTATTGCTTATTGTTATGTAAATTGAGTGTTCTGTCAATGCAAAATATGATCATGGCCATTCAATGTGAAAATAGTATCAAATTACCTATACTTTAAAATTGTAGTGCTCAGCATCCGGTTTCCTTTTTGTTGGTCAAGTACAAGTAGAAAAGGATAGAGAATCTTGATAAAAGCAAGTGGATTTAAGCGTAGCGTTAAAAGTGGTTTTGATTTACGTTTGTAAAGAGAAATTTTCTCATGAACCTCACTGTTTGATATTGGATCGACAATATGAATTTAGTTAGTTCCCTTTTTTAAAAGAACCACTTTGTTTTCATTTATTTACCAGAAGGATCACATATCAATAACTCATTGATAATGTGAGATTTTTTTTATAAAAAATAAATTACACAAGACCATCAATTTAGGCTGTATTATTTTTGTCATTCATTATAAATGGCTTTAAAAGTTTAGTTGCATCAAGTTTTACTTTAATATTTTTCTGAACTGTTACATAAAATTTTATCAATCAAATTCATCATTATTCTATTCTGAAATTTCTGCTCCGGTATGCATCATTACACGGCGTATGTGCTTCTTGAAATCAAATGAGATTGTGGACTAAGCAGTCAAAAGAAGCAAATATTTCTGTTACTAAAACACAAAGAAAATGTTTAAAATATTCTTTCAAGAAAATTCATTAACTTTCCATCTCGTCGTGCACTCATCCAAAGAAATGCTCTCAAACGTCTTTGGAATCAGTTTAACTCTTTCTTTGACTTACTTTCTACTATATTTGTATTAAAATGGTTCGCATTCCTTATTGAAACACAAGAAGGGATAAAAAAAATTCACAAAAAGAAAAAAGAAGAAAGAAACGGACAGTAAAATTCATCTTGATGGCCCGACAATATTAAAATTCCGGAACTGTGAATTACATACAAAAGGGAAAGCTTAAAAAAGGAATGAAAAAAGCAAAATAGTATGACAATGACAATTGAACGTGAATTTTTACAGTTTCGACATCGCATGAAATGATATTGATGTACAGAGGAATATACACAACAAAACACATCACAAACATCAATTGTCGTCTTGTCGTCCGTCTGTCCTTTTTCCAATACTAATATATGTCTCATGCTCATCTCTCGTCTTAACTTTGTTTTTTCTCATCGTGGTTGACATTGCAGTTTAGTTGTTGAATGCAGACGAGCCATAAAGTAGTGCTCTTGTGTGAAAGTGAGTGACTATTTGACTGCCGTTACATAGTATTGGACTTTTTTTTCTTTTGCCTGTTCAATTTGGCTTTTCTTTCTCACAGAAAAAAAAGAAAACATTTTCTGTTTTACTGGAACAAGCTGGACATTCTGTTCCTTGCATATATGTACGTATGTAATCTTTTTGGTATTCGCTATTGACTTTGTTCTTAAATATTAACCATCAAAAAGGTACAATTTTGTTTTGAAAATGTGAACTTTACAAGGAATGAAAAGGGAGAAAGATGCAACAAACAACTGATGATCTGGTTCTGGTATTGTCATCAGTTTCTTTTTGAACTGTTTGTCGCTATTTCATGTTTTTTCCTCATGTGGTGGATCTCTTTTCTTTTTGAGTGAGTGACACTCTACACATGATTGGCATTTCGAATTTAATAGCAAATGAAACAACACAAAAACAGGAGGAGGAGCAATAATGTAAAAAAATGCCAGTGTTCATTTTAACATTTCTTATTAAGAAATCTTTTGATATTCAATCAAATCTGTTGATGCTTTTAATATAATTAAGGCTTTTCACATGTGATTATCATAAGCTTGTCAAATCAGTTATCCAAAAACTGCAATGAAATTTTTGTTATTGAACTGGATAAATTTTACATGTATTTGTAAGACTCACTCAGGATACGTGTTTTTGATTCTAATTGTAAAATCGTAATTAGAACTGCCTGAATTTTTTTAAAGGAATGTGTTCAAGTTCAAGTTTGCGCATATTTTCATGAAATGAGTAGCAGTAATTTACTGTCAGAATGAATTTACCAAAACAGTCATTAGAAATCACTTACGCAAGCTAGTTATTATCTCCCTAAACCTTTCTTCCATGAAAACAATATATAAATATGTATTTGTACGTTCAGATACGCTTGGCATTTCAATAATAAATTTTTACAAGAGGTTTTTCAATATTTCTACTGGAAAATAATAGTTTTTGAAGATTAGTTGCTTCATTTTGCTTTAGTATAAGCCTGGCAGGAGATCAAACATAAGCAAATGGAGAGTTGGTAACAACATGGAAAAAGAACAAAGGCGAATTTTTTGATGTGATATGGCAGGAGGGAGGGTACTGCACAAATTCATGTGTTGCGTATGCATGGCTTACAGAGGGATGGAAGTGGTGGTGGTAGGTACACATTTCTAAAATGCCAACACGCAACTTTATTTTTTCAGCAACTTTCTTGAGTGGTAGTTACTGCTTTAGTTTATAGGTACCCTTATCCTTGAATCCCATTTCTTATATTTATATAATGGCTCATAACATGGTGTTGTTGTGGACTAGTGAATCGCTTTCTTTCATTATTGCTAGCATGGTTTCCTGAAAGGTTCCTTTCCGTTTTTCGAAGCCTTTTACAACGTAGAAAGACAGTGAGGTAGGTAGGTACTCAATACCTCTAGCATGTGAATACAAAGATTTTGTCTGTGTCTGTCCATTCTTTCACTAGAACTGTCTGTCTGGCACCACTTAAAGCAGGGTTTATAAAAATGCCTTGAGGGCGTATATAAGTATTCACCACGGTGCTTGTGTATGTAGTGTAAAGTGAAAGATGAGAGACTCTCATAAATTCCTCTAAATCTCTTTATAATATTATTATTAAGAAGAAGGCAGAGTTCAGTAGGCATCAAAAGAGGAAATATTTTCCCCTCAATTCTTGGAACCTAATAACTGCTTTAAACTAATCCTATGATTTCTAGAATTGGCTAGTCGACCAACATTGCAACACATATAAATGCGTATGTGTACTTTCAATAAAAATGCACACATTTCAAAACCACGTACATAATAAAATATACCTACGTCTACAAAATTCACATTCAGGGCATTATCTTGAATTGAACAGAATGATGCCAATGATGACGATGATAATTTGATAAGTGAGAAAGAAAGATTGCCTCCATAAAAGAAACTGTGCAGGTAATTTTTCAATGATAATTAAAAGTTTCTGCTGAAATTCGATTAGATTGGAGCCTGCCCTTCATTTTCCATACATTGGAAGAAAACAAGATTTGTGATTTGTACGGGTTGCTTATTAATCCCCATTATTATAAAGATAATAATCAGTAAAATTCCGTTTGTAGTCGAAATCATTTTCTGCATTTGGTCTTAAAGTGGATTCTTATCACAGGGTTATCATTCAAGTAGAACGTTTCCCTTGAATTTCGTCTAGTTTTCATTTGCTTATACTAAAAGGTGACCTTACTTGTTTTTTGTGTCCCTTTGGTAATCCTTTTTCAGCATAATAAAACATTTTTTATAGAGGTTAAGAACAATTTTGTCTTAACAGACCAACCGGCAGGTGAAACTGGAAGTGAGAAAGGACATGATATCAGAATTTTTAAAAAAATTAAAATTGAATTTAGCTCATGTCATAGACAAAACTCAAACAAATAAAAACAAGTGTAAGGATGATGATTTTTACATGCATGCTG